>JAFIRS010004649.1:0-79459 GCA_018342105.1 Gonioctena quinquepunctata
GAACACCAAAAGAAGAAAACTGCGTTCTGAACATCATTATCAAGAATGAACCTGCTGATTGTTCCATGTATGATGTGCACTTTGAAAAAATATTGGCAATCCAATTGACACCAGAAACAATCCTGTTTTCTACTGCAACCAACATCATCATCACTGAGAGCTGTACCATGGAAAACCACCACGAGATCCAGCCTGGAAGTTATATCATTTTCATACCTGAAAATTGTCATTTTATCATCAAAATTCCAACATGGACCTGCCGAATTATTACCAACAAAAATTATCCAATTGCCCTCTTTGAATTTTTCTCAATTACTTTTGAGATCAACCCCACTTTCTATTTCAAAAATGAACCTAGATGAAATCAAACATCTTACCCCAATAATACAATCTCTCCATCAGTTCCAACTTCCTAATGAGCCACAAGTTAGCTCTTTACCTGTATGGATTATAATCCTTATTTGCATTCTTTTATGCATTATTATTTCCTTTGGAGTGGCATTTCACGACAAAAATTGCTACTCGTATACTCCATGGCAGTATTACCGTTCAAAGCAACAACCAATCCATATGGAGGACATGAAGCCTGGCCAACCAGACCTACCCCAGTCTTCATCTCAAGGAGGGAGGAGCTACGTTCTTGAGTCCGGCCCAGCCACCCAGTTCCTGAGTCCGGCCCTGCCGCCTAGACTTCCTGGCGACTAGAGATATTGCCGACCAAGCTCCTACCGAGACTTATCTTTTTGCAGAATAAGCTCACACCGAAGCTTATCTTGTGAACCGAATATTGACGAAAGAACTATAATAGTTTTATTCTTTGTTTATGTTATAAATTATCTGAAATATGTATTTTGATCATTCCATTTTTGTCACTTGTAACCTGCATTTTCAATTTTCATTAAGAGCATCGAGTAAAGTAAATCTTTAATTGTGCAAAATGGTGAACGTTGAAAGAGAGTTATTCAACACAAAATTGGTTTCAAACAACGAGTAGTGCTTTCCGAACTGAGGGCTGCGAAGGCACTATCGTAACTGAAGATGTCGAAAGCTCGAGTTATTGCAGAACTCCATAAACCGGCTAGAAAAAATTATTTTCGACGACCTACGGTTATTGAAGGCTTGGGCGATCTATGGCAAATGGACTCGGCCGAAATGAGAATGTTTTCCTCAGAAAATGAGGGTTTTAAAATGATTATAGTCGTCATCGACTGTTTTCCCAATTTTTATGGACTCGTCCGCTGAAACCCAAAACGGTAGAGGAAATCACCAAAACTTCCAATGATATATTGAATCATTCGAAATGGTGTCTGAAAAATCTACAAACCGATCAAGGTACGGAATTTTTTAAAGCCAAATTTCAAAGCTTATTGGAGAAGAGCGAAATCGATTACCACAATACGTTTACGGTGATGAAAGCCGTCATAGCTGAGCATGTAATCAGAACGTCCCAATTGTACGAATACTTTAGTTTGAATGGTACATACAAATGGATAGACATACTGCCGGAAATCACGAGAAACTAGAATGACACTGAACATACAAAAATTAAATTCAAACCGAATGAGGTGAACAAGCAGAACGAAAGTCGTATTCTACATCGAATTTATGGAACGAATCGTTGGGAAAAATGCGTTGGACCGCGGGGATTCAGAGTGGGGGACATTGTTCGCATTCCCAAGACAAAGCATATTTTCCAAAAAGGTTATACGCCCAATTGGACGACGGAATTATTCAAAATCGTTCGTATTCAAATAGGTCATCCAAATACGTATATGCTCGAAGATATATACAGTACACCCATTGAGAGGGCTTTTTACGAACGAGAATTGCAAAAACCCGCGAATCCCGACATCTATCTCGTGGAAAAATTATTGAAAAGACGAGGAAAGAAAATGTACGTTGAATGGCTCGGTTTCGATAACACACCCAACAGTTGGATAGAGGATGATGCAATAGTTTAGCATAGTCGGCGGCGGCGACAACCTATGACATGTCTGGCGTGAGTGGTAGTGGTAAGGAAAACGATATTTATACATTTGGCGGTAACGAGACGGCGTCAGTCATCAGTCGTCATCGTCATCAGTCATCAGTCAAGACAGTGGTTATTGTTCGAGCGATATGTCAACCATAACGTACGCCAGCCCCGTTTCACCGCTATCACCACTATCACCTGAAAATTATAATCAACAGCTAGATGCTATGTTGGAGGATTTCGAAATGGCAGCAAAATTAGAGAACCACTTCCTATTGGAAACCTCCTTTCCCATGACTGGCTATGTGCTGAGAATTGGATTGTCACCTGAGAAAACTTTTGGCGTTGCCATATTCCTAAGTCCGTTGTACCAGTCCACGAAAATATCGTTCGGCACCGAAAAATGGAGCCTGTTCACCGAACGATTGGCAACCCTTTTGGATGATTTCTTTCAGAGTCCCCTTCCTCGATATCCTCCCGATCAAAACGATGATGTGGAATACTTGTGTGGAGACTATTGTAAAATGACGGAATCAGTTTGGGAATATTGCGAATACGTTCAGGTTGAAAAACACGGGGTGAACTTCATTCTTAACTAGGACGAAGTCGAACAGCTGATACGAGTCCACCAAAGCTTGGTGTCCGATCGAGTGGCCATGTTGGAAAATATAAACTTTTTTGCTCATTATCATGATATAATTGAGGTTATAAATACATTTTCCTCCAATCAACCGCAAGTATGTTTCGGAAGGTTGGAACTTTTCCAAAAGTTATGTGAACTTTCATCAGAAGATATGATGGCTAATGCATTGAAAGAATACCTTTTCTATCATCGAATCAAAGTTGTGAATGATTTATGTCTTGAATAAATGTATGTGTATATTTCAGTGTTTCTGTCCATCTCTCCTTTATTCCTCTTTCTCTTTCAGGTGGAGTTGAGTTCCCATTGGAAAAAATTTCAAAAATTCAATAAAGGTAAAAAAATAAACTTGAGAAAAAAAAATTGAGAAAAAAAAAAGAGAGATAAAATGAAAATACTTGAGAAAAAATACTTGAGAAAAAAATGAAAATACTTGACAAAAAAAAATACTTCACAAAAAAATCAAAGTGACAACAGTCGTTTTTCATTCAATAATCAAAGTGGCTGTGACGTCACACACCTCATACAACATGGCTGAGGCTGACGTCACGGTTTGGTCTGTCACATTTTCATAGATAGCAGCACTGTCACATAGAATTCAAAGACTGGCATAGGTGTCAGAACTGTCAAATGTCATCCTAGATGGCAACACTGGCACAAAACGTTACATGTCAGCTGTCAATAGTCTGTGAGAGTTGCGTGTTTGAACAGAGATGTTCCGTCATTCAAAGTTTGACTCTTGTTCGATATGGATGTGTATGAAGACAGATTGGCGACATTTCAAAATTGGCATTACCCATATTCCAAAGAAAGATTGGCCAGAGCTGGGTTCACTTATACCCAGAAAGAAGACATTGTTGTGTGTCTGAAATGTCGAGTTGAAGGATTCAGATGGCAGTTGGAAGATGATGCTCAACTTGATCACTTCAGTTGGAGTCCACATTGTGTGTTTTTCACAGAAGAAGAAGCTGCCACTCTGAGGAGACGTATGCAGCTCGTAGATTATCTTTCACCCAGAGACGAGGTAACAATGAACACACCTACCAACAGCAGCAGCGTCCACGAAGAGACATCACCAGCCTCCTCTTCAATGTCATGCAAAGTATGTTTGGAAAAGGACATGAACGTGGTTTTCATGCCGTGCAAACACTTGACCTGCTATGCGGAGTGCTCGATGAAATTGGACAATTGTACTATGTGCAGACCCCCAATTCAATCCTATTCGGAAGTTTTTGTATCTGGGAGAGAAATGATTCAATATATAGAATGTGAAAATCAACTTGTGTATTTTATTCATTGTCTCATCCCGCATACTTTTGAGGTTATGTTTGGAAAAGAAGTGAGGTTAGAATTCCTCCCCACCTCATTTGAATTCTGAGGTAATGTTTATTCTGAAAGTGAGGTTATGTTCGAAAAAGTGAAGTTATAAATCCCCCCACCCCATTTGAATTTTGAGGTTATGTTTTCTCTAAAAGTGAGGTTATGTTACACACACAAAGAACGCTGATGTTTGAGGGTGGGACTGAATGACGTCATCGTTTCTTGACTTGTTCAGACAAGTCTAAAGAAGTCTGAACTTGTCTGGACTGGTCACTATCCAATTCAGGAAACATTTCATTCAAAGTTTTTCTGTATAATAAATAAAAATCGAAGTCGTTATACACTCATTTTATTGAAACAAATTTTTTTGAGTATGAACAATAGATTATATATTTATATATTTGTATGGATACAATAATAAAAATATATTGGCTGAATATATTCGATAAATATATATATATATATATATATATACAATGGTTATGTGTGAGAGAGAGAGAGAGAGTGATGGAGGAAAAAAAAGCATTCATTTTTCGGCTACCACGCTAACACAATAAATGGAAATTTGGCATTGAAAAAAAAGATTATTAAATACAAGGTGGATGGTAGATTGGGGGTGGAGGTTGGCAATTCATTCATTTTTTTATAATGGCCCCATGCAAGTGTATCGTTCGATCCGGGGATGAGTGTTCTTTCATCGTCGAATGTACCTAGAGCGATTTTGTTTTGTTCAATACTATAAACATTATGGGCATATGAACGGATGCATCGTGGACTAGTTGATTTCTCCTTCTGATCTGTGAGACCCTCAACATAGTCATCGAAGGAACTTTCATTTTCCACAACATTTTATCGGACTCCATTGGATTTTTTAATACATTTTTCACCCTGAATTTTATAAGTGTATAATTATCCCTTCCGCTGCTCAAGCCTGATATATTCGCAAATATTTTCAGTGCCCTCAGTGCTCAAGACGTTTACATACGCAAGCGTTTATTCTTATTCTAGGTGCTCAAATGGAATATTTCCGCTATCGTATGATGCATACAACAAACAGCAGACAATGAATTGGCCAATGAAGACCAAATCACGTGACTTCATTTCACACGTCTTGAGCACTGAGGGCCCATCAAATCCTATATACACGTGCTCTTGCAGTCAACAAGTAGTTTCTTCGTATTTATAAAGTTGTAACGTTTGTTTACGTGTTAAAAATGGCAAGAAAATATTTATCGGAAGCAGATTCAGAAAAACTTTTGTTGGAAAGTGATAACGACGAATTGGAAAGGGATTCACAAGAAATTGATACCGAGAGTTTCGAACGGTATCACACCGTAAAACATTTTTAGTTTTCTGCTAAATGCTTAATGTTTATATTTTCAAGTTTTTCACGTTGATTGTTCTGGATTATTCGTTCTGCTATATAATAAATGTTATTTTTTATAGCATTCGTGGATATATACGTTTGGAGCAGTTTGGTGACGAATTGCCGGTTTGGAAAATATGATTTTTCGTGCCCGTGCTGCTCAAAACGGATTTATTCGCAAGCGTTAAATAATTGCCCACTGGTGGCCCGACTAATTTTAAAGAATTCAGCAGTGAAAGGGTTATGAACGGAGTCGGATGAAATCTGTCATGATGCACCAGTTCGCCTCATCTTTCATCAAACCTGAAATTTTTTTGTTTACCTGCGGAATACCGTACGAGTTTTTGCTTGGGTAGTCACTCGTATCGTATTTCTCCAAGTTTTCCCCGATTAATTCTCCATATACATCATCGCATCCAATTTCATATATGAGAGAATCCGTATCCGTGTACATCAACTTACACTGATTGATCTCGAATTTTTTCAACATGAATTCATAGTGGAAATCGTAAACGCAAATTTTGGAAATATCTAGAATAGCCATACCGATATAGAGGGGTCTATTGAATAGCAGTTCAGACTTGTTCATTTCGATAGCCATCAAGTTTTCATCGAAAATGGTTCAATTGTGGAATTTCGGGTTACTTATCAGATTTTTCGCCGCATATCTGCCCTCCCATTTATTGACCATTTTCACCACTCTGTGCTTCCCGATGTTTTCCATGGTCTTTCCAAAAATACTATTCATGGCCAATTTATAGTTATTTTCACCGAAAGTGGTTGTAGCTTGGGCGCGTGATTTCGTATTCAATTCAATGTAGGGCTGCAGCCATGCCGATTGTTTGAACTGCAACACCCTGTGAATTTTTATGAGAATAAGGCCGTTTTCTAAAACTTGATTCAATATGCGGTAATGGTTGACATAGTTTTCTTCGTTGTACAGGGTGGTCAATAAATCAGGTAATTTTGAACCTAAAGGAGTTCGATGTTCCGCACAAAGTGGACAATCTCGGTGTTCATCATGTATTCCTCCAGGGTATTCCAAGTCGACTTCAGGGATATACTCTGTATCAGAAGTATCCGACACATCCAGAACGTTCAAATTATCGAAATCTTCAATCTCTTTGAACCCTTTAGAGGGTTAATACTCCCTCATAGCCCATCCATAGAGATTGTTCACGTTCAAGTATAATAAATATTTGGAGGGCTGTTGAGGATCATACCTCTACCCTATATATTCATTATTTGCTTGGGAGAATCGGTTACAACACTGACTTATACCGCCCCGAATTCTTTTTTCCACAAATGAAAGCATGTCGACATCTCTGATAATCTCCAGCTCACACTTTGTATACTTAAACATGCATGACCATGAACAGTCAGGCATGGTATAGTACCAAGCAGGGTCGAGTCCATGAGTGGCATGACCCAATGGTCGGAAATTTTCAAAGACGTCACATAATGGAATTTATCGATATCTGGCAACGCTGTCATCTCAAGTTTCTCCATGGAATCCATGAAGTCGTAGGGGAGTACTCCTTTGCGAGTAATTGATGAAAATTGTTCATTGTTTGAATTTAGAAATTCCCGATTTGTATTACAGAGATATTCCACACTGAGCGTGCGCACCAACTCATCCAGGCTCGCGCCCATGAATCGAAATGAATCAATGAAACGGAATTAAATATCTGTCTGTTCGTCGTATTGTGGAGAGATATATATTTTTCTTTGTTCATTGGAAGGAGACTCACCCTGCCTCGTTTCGCGATATCTCGAATAATGAGATGGCTGTCATGGCCGCTAAGATAATGGACAACAATAGGAACCACAAACATTTTTGGTAGTTGAGATTGCATGGGTTTTGATGTACCCATCCTCTCAATGCACCGGTGGAATGGTAATGTTCGGCTTCAATCATTTGATCTTTTTCGAAAAGTTTTTCGCAAGTTGAATCCGCCGCCGTTCTCATGGGATTGACGGACATGGGGATGGTTTTTAAAATCTTTCCTTCAACGAATTGGGCTATGGCTTTGAATTGTTAGGCGAACCATTCCATTGAATCCAAACCTCGATGGCCATCGTAATATGACGAAGTGTCATAATAATTGCATTTGAAATATGAGCCTGTGCTATAGGGAATGTGTTTTTGGTATTTCGCCGTTTTGGACTTTGTTTCATCATCAGTGAACGGTTCCAAAATCGATTCAAAATCGGCATATATCACAAATGGAACTATTTCTTTGTGAACAAAGTCCTTGAACTCGACATGGTCACGTTTTGGGAAGGAAATTTTGTAATGATTAGCTTTTTCACAATCAACAGTGTGATTCTCTGATTTCTCCTGACTACGAAAATAATTCAAACATCTGTCACAAATGAATTTTTGATGACCATTCTAACTTATTTGGTAATTGACTAATCGGGAAAGATCTTCAATCCAGCAATAATGGAATTTAATGTGTGTCTGCTCGTCGTCTTCCTCAATTTCCGGCGGTGCCTCGTAATCATTTAATTTTACAGAGTATTCATTTTGAATCATGAGTAGGTTGACATGTCGAGCCAATTCTTCTCCTGTGAGTCTCGTCGGTAGAGTTGTGAGAAATGTGTGTCAGTCGTCATCGTTATTCGCTGATGATTTAACCAACTCCAAAATATAAATATTCAATGAAATACTGTTAAGTTTTTCGAATTATGAAATTAGACTGGGAGTAATGGGAAATTCCAACACCTCCATATTCAGTACGGTCGACCAATGAGGGTATTTTGATGTACGCTCTGTATTTACTTCAACGGGGTACAGAGCTGACACGACTGCCCATCCGAAACAATTGTTGTCGTTGGTATTTCGCACGGTAATGCGAGCCTTATTTCTAGCAATGGTTTGTGAAAGTTCGATGGAAGATGAACCCCCTTTGCCCAAAACTGATTGATTGATATTCACTTCTGAATTTACAATTTTTTGTAATGCCCACTCTCTTTCTTTCCCACAAAATTTCTTCAATTTATTACCCAATTTATCTACAAAAAAATCCTCGAACCACCCCTGTTAATCTGTTTCCCTATCAATCACTTCGTTTCTAGTATTGAGATATTTTAAATAGAATTTTTTTCCATCCATGCCCATTTTGACGAACTCCCCGCAAAAACAAGTATTAACCTTCAGCATGGGGAATTTTTCCAACATATTATTGATCCTTCGTTTGAGAAGACTGAAGGCATCTTTGAAAAATTTAATGGTATCTCTATGTGTCAAATTTATGATTACCTCTATACGAGCTCGTCTTCGGAACGCCGACTTTAAATCTTCCCAAATAACTCGGCTTTTTAGATTTTTTCTGACAGCCAATCCCTGACCCTCCACCCCTGAATTCTCAATAAAATTACGACATGTTTTCAAATGCCCCAATTTTGTTTCCACTTCTCTCAATATTCCAATGGAACTGTTGGCAGAAATTTTGATGCTCTTTGTACAGAGTCGAATACTATGAGTTAAATGTTTTAGCCATGATTCGCGTTCCATTGGACTGGATTTTTGTTCGAGAAGTGTTTGAGCCTTCCCGTATTCAATAATCATTTCATCGCTGAGAGCGGCAATTTGTTCAGAATTCATAATTATTTGAAAAACGAGAAAAGTTAATGCTTTCTCACAAACAAAATACAGATATATTTTTTTTCTCTCTCACCTTGATTTAATGGAATCGAATGCAGCCGTCCCAGTTGTCGCCGCCGTCGTTGTGGCGGATGGTCTCAGTTTTTGATGATGATGGATGGACTCAATTGAGGATGAATTCGAAGACAGGTATCTTCGTCGTGGATGGTTTTATGATAATTGAATATTCTCGACGTTTGAACTCGTCGATTTTCGGTTGTAACACCTCGAAAAGCCTCCTTGGTAGGAAGACTGATTTGGTTTCCAAATCGGCTACTATTGTGTCCCAGTACTTCGTTCCAACCACTCTCAATTTCTCGATTAGCATAGGCTTGTTCAGCGGCAATGATGATAGAGCTATGGTTCCCCTGTAGCTACTGCTCGCAACAGCTTTCATTTCTGCAGAATTCATCTATAATAAATAAACAATCCCTTGAAATTTTTTGAAGAAAAAACAATCACTTTCCGTAAACGATTAGAAAAAATCCCCCATTCTCGATATATGGAGAAATGTTTGGAACAAAAGAAAACTCAAAGTGCCCTTTTGGCATACAAAAAAAAAGATTTGAAAAAAACAGATTTTTGAAAAAAAAGTAAAACAATAAAATGAAAACTTACGTTTGTAAGATGTTTGGTTTGGTAGATGCACAAATACACAAACTCAGAGAGCGAGAGAGAGCAACAGAACGATGTTTACAGTTCAGAGGACAGATGATGAATGAAACTGACGGTGGAGATTGGTCGCGTACATCAATTCTCTACTGCGCAATTCAAAAACTGTCAATTCGACAAAATTCTCAGAACTGGCATAATATGAAGCAATAATTTGACCTTGAATATACAAAAGGATCCCACGGATCGAACGATCTATTTCTCAGAATTGCGTCTTCATTACTTCTAAGAATTGCTTGTTTACTGGGAATTCTCACAGATCGGGATGAACACCTGCAACCTTATTTTGTTAATGTAAACAAACTCTTTCAGAGGATGCCGCCGATATCCAGGCGCTTAAATAAACAACTGATACTGAAAGTGCTGACGCAGAAACGGCTGCTGAAATTCCTGCAACGACTTGCTGGTTAAGTCATGGCCGCATCATCGCTCATAAACACTGGTGACTTCTTCCACTTTCCAAAATGGCCGCCGCCGACATTCACTCCATCGATTGAACGGTAGACCAATGCCGTTGACGAATGCAGCTATTGGTTGACAAATGTGGCTAACAGACGGCCCCACCCACTCCCATTTCAATATGGCTGCTGCTGCTGCTCGGCTATAGGATAGCAGCCGGCAGCTATCACTATTTACACGACCTATCACAGCTCTCCCCATCCCCACTCTCAATCACACACTCCCACCCACAACATGGCTACCACCATTGCGACCAATCACAGATCACTCCCTCAGATTTTTTCCCTACCCACATACACCTTCCCCCTCCCATTTTTTCCCAAACCCCTCCTACAACGAACCGCCCATGACCAGCACCATCATCCCTAACCCCACGTCCGCTGAATACCAACCCCTCACCCCATTCGCCAAAACCCACCCCCTAAGGGTTGCAAAATAGGGGATGAGTTAGTAATGGCATAGCTATACTACTCTGGGCTCATCATTCGATTATGTGCGCTACTTGGAGTATGAAATATGATGTGAAATACAACATACACACATGTGTGGTATCTCCATAATAAATGTTGTGTTGCATTCAAACAATTTTGAGGTTTTGCTTCAATTAATTTTTATATTGCGTGTTTTCAGTGGCCGAAGATAACGCTTGAAATAATATTTGTTACTTCTTTGAAAGAATTTGAGAGGGCCACGTTTTGATTTCAGATTCATATTTAGGAGGCAGTACCATCAATCGAAATAATTTTAATTGCGTAATAAACGAGAACAAGGAGTTCAACACGAGTAGTCTGGATATTATAACTATGGGTGGTCAAGGTTATTCAACACATGATTGTCGGTTATCGAGCGGTAACCATACAACGAAATAAGGGTGAATATTTTATTCTGACTCATCAAGGAATTCTCGTTATTATTTCAGAAGGATAATCTTTTCATTTTTTAATAGACTCATCAACTGTTAGCGGTAGTTGCAACAGGTTAGGCGCTACAGGATACATTGAGAGCCAAGCAATTGTGTCAGATGCGCTACCCAAAAATACGATAAGATGATTTTCCATAACTCACATATTATGGGAAATTGGAACTTTTGGACTGAAGAATCACTCAAAAGAGGCAAGTCAAAGAGGCTGAATATAGTTTCGACTTGCACATTGAGTATTAGTTTTTCCAAAAGTAGCCGAAAATTCCTCACCAAAAAAACTAGTTTTTTAAAAATGTTGGTCTAAAGGAAACTATTATGCGATAACGGAACCATATCACTAGTAGAAGTTCTCAGAAAATGTGTCGGCTTTGATCGTTCCGAATTACTCAATAGTAACCTGTATCAATTTTGATAAGAAGAACAATACCTATATTCTACTGGGAATTTCAGTGCTGAAATATGCGACTATTATCAAAGCTATAATTATCGTCAGAAAACCCGAACAGAAACAAAGTTGCGGCAACCAAGGTCACCAGATCCAAGCCATCTTGATTATCCTTCATGAAAACATCCGAAGTTGTTGATTCATAGCACCACACATAATGAAAAGGATTCATTTGCGATTCGTTGCCGTTAATCTTCGAAGGGAGCAGGTGGAGTATCATCAATTCTGCTTTTCAAATGACCCCACAGACAGAAATCTAGGGGAGACAGGTCTGGTGATCGTCGATAGACACTCTCTCACCAATTCAGTGACCCAGGAAGTGTTGTCCTAAATACTGCCGAACAGGCCGAGCATACTGCGCAGGAGCGCCAACCTGTTGAAATATCAGCCCATCCTCCAGATAATTTGGGTCATTTTCAATAATGTTTGTTAACATGGGTTCAATGGTGTTCTCAAGTAGTTCCAGATCCATTTCCACTGTTAGATCGCCTTCTAAGATCAATCGACCAACGTTACGATCACCCAAAATATGTGGGATTAGAATCAGAGCAATATCGACAATTATGACGATTATCTTTACCATTCAAAAATACGAACATTCATCAATAAAACATACGTTGAAAACAAACTGTGGATTTGCAATCGCCTGTTCACTTAACTACCTCACAGAATTGTGAACGCCGATAAAAATCATCTTCATTCAATTCTTGTAAGAATTCAATTTTGAAAGAATGAGATCTGTGGAGTTTTGATAAACGCTGAATTCTGGTTCATGAAACACCGGAAACAGTTGCTAGCTGTCTTGTTTTCAACATATTCAACATATGGTCGAGATGACCCAAAATTGCCACTGTTGTCGCCTCATTTCTGACTGGCGGTTCGATTTGCCGTTTCTTATTTACCACCGGTCCCGTTTTTGTGTGCTACCGATCCCGTTATTTCGAATTTTGTAAATAATTCAGGCACAAACTGCCGTGACACAGATCTTTCATATTTTTGATTGAATCGTTCAGCAGCCCTTTTCGCCCATCTATTGTTTTCATTATACAATTCAATTAACTCATTTCTCTCTGTAACTGTGTACACCATTTTTTTCTCTGATTTAGAATAGTTCAGAAGTACAATACACATACGAATGGAAATGACTTGTATTAATCAACTGAGACATACATATTCTAGCTGTCCGGGTGTGTTAAAGTATTTTTATTGGTACCGCAAAAATATTCACAGTATCGTACCAAAAAAATAATAGATTGCAAAAAAATGCAACTGAGTTGTCCAGTGACGTACAATTTGTAGCTTCTGAATATTATACATGTTTATTGAAAAAAAATATATTCACAAATCGTTCATCTCAACTCAAAAAACTGTACACCGTCGTTTAGATAATTTAACGGGCTTTCAAACGATGTGCCACTCGACCCCTATTCCTCAAGCAAATTTAAGGGGTTGTTCACCCCACTTCCCGAAGGTTGAAGTGACTGTGCTGCAGGTAGAACAACAAAATGTTTTCTTCGAAAGTAAAATCGACCTATTTGAGCGTTTTTCCACATCTACGATATCATTACCCAAAACCCCCATATCGAGTTTTCGCTGGGCCACCCTGTATATACAATATATGCCGTCCATCCTATCGAGAGAACTCCTTCATTTTTCCAAATCTCGGCCATTAAGATGATCATTTGATAAAAAATCAATTTTCCTAACAATGAAAACCCATCTTCTCTATTGCCATCATCTTCTTATAGCCATGAAATTTATCTTTATTGTATATAAATTGCTGACATAACAATTCATGAGAAGTATTGCTGTTCAGGCCAGAATTTATGTCGCTTATCTGTTCAGGAAGTTCTCAACTTGAATATTTCACGCCGGGAGAATTTAAGAATGAACGAAATGAGATTCTCCACTGCTCGTTCTCGAAAGGTGTGACAATAAAAAAGTTTCCAGCAGCACAGATCCCGTTTTATGTGTAATGGCATATCTTTGAAGTAGCTGAGAATGGAACGAAAGCCTTTGTGACAGAGAAAGGGAAACTGTAAAGTAATTTCGATATTTTTTGAAAGGAAAATGTTTTATGGAAAGTACTTGCTTCTATTTTGGAGAGTGAACATCTAACCAAATTCGTCTTTTGAAAGACAAATTTGAAAACATAAATGTAAGGAAGTAGTAATTCAACCAAAATATCCACTCCATGAGTTAGTGTATTTTTTTAATTCTGAATCTGAATCAAAACTCTACAAAGTGGCTGTATGGTTGTCCGAATTTTTTTCATTATTTTTGGATTCACGTACCATAGACATATTGTTGCATCTAGCGTTTGGATATCTATTGACCATATTATTAGTATGAACGCTATGGGATTCCACTCTATTCCACTCTATTCATCATTACTATATACATGCCTACTATATAAAAATACCCATAGATGTACCGGTATACTTCGGAAGTATACATGCACAAGTTTATTGCAGAAGTATGCTTGATATCTGTATCGACAACACACATACAAGTGTCAGACGACGACAACGTGCCGGCCGCTGTTGCAACAGTTTCAATTCTTGAAAAACAACGGAAAAAAAGTACAGTTTGGTGTGATGAGTGGCTGAAAAATGGAGAAACCTCTGCACTTACGAATCATCTCAGTGAATTGAAATTGTACCCTCGTGATTGAAATAATTATCTACGAAGGGACAGAGAAACGAATTTACAATTACTATCACTTGTCACTCCTTTGACACTGTTATGTGAGAAGCGATACGTCCTCATGAAAGATTAACGTCAACCTTGCGATTTCTCGCAACGGGAAGCACCTACTAGAATCTGAAATTTCCAACCAGAATCTCACCCCAAGCAATGGGCCACATCATTCCTGAGTCGTGTCGTGCACTATCTCAGGTGCTGAAAAATTACTTGAAGGTAAAACATCAAGCAATTCAAATTAACATTAGCAAAACTTTAATGAAAAAACTGAGTAAAACTACAAATCAGTATAATTCGAAAAAAAAAGTAGCGACGGAGGCATCATAATTTTTGGTGGAACCATCTCCATAATTTATCGATGGCGAGCAAGATGTGAGTAAGGCTGGAAACAAAGTATTCCGAATTACGAACGCTTGAGGTTGGTTTTAAGAATTGCTATAAATGTAGGTTGACTGAACATTCGCACGGTTGAGACTGGAGAAAAACGCTTAATTTATCAGTTTCTCTGCTATTAATTGTTGTGTGTGATCTGGTATATCTCGCAGTTCCATAGACACACGAAAATGTCATATCGATCGTCTTTAATTTTTTCTTTATGTTCTTGGATAGTCATTGCCTAGGTGCTTTGGACGGAAAACATTTTCGGATCATACCCCCAGCAGGATGTGGTTCATATTCCTACAATAACAAGAAGATACACAGTATGGTTCTACTTGCTTTTACTAATGCAAACTATGAGTTTATATTATGTGATTTCGGTACGAATGGACGGGTATCTGATGGAGGTGTTTCCAAAAACACTGTCATTTTTGAAAAACTGCAGAAGAACCTACTGAATATTCCACCTCCCTCTGATGTCGGAAAGAGAAAAAATCTGCCATACGTGTTGCCCTCACAAATCGACATTACAAAGTAATCTAAACAGCATAGAGATACAAATTTATAATTATAGACTATATAGAGCTCGTTGCATTATTGAAAATTCATTTGGGATTCTAGCAGCCCCTTTCTCGCATTTTTCACACAGTCATCAATTTGAAGATAAAAAATATTGAGTCGAGTGATGGCAAGTTGTGCATTACATAACTTTTTGATGTCAACATTACGCTATGCCTATGCTCTACATGAATGTTTTGATGTCGGAAGGAGAAGATTGTACAGTCGAGAAATTTAAATTTTCAAGCTTCATAGCGAACTCATTTTGGTTATGCAACGTTAACTGCCAAGGACATACAAAACAAGTTTATGACATATTCTGCGAATGAACGAAATGTGCCACGGAAAACCGATTTCATTAACTAATTGAAAATGTACGTAAAAATATTTTAATTTCTTCACATACGAAATCTGTCTTTCTATTAAAACTATACAAAATTCCATACCTGCAGCATCTTCTTTTGAGTTTGGATACGATTGTCTGGGACTGCTTTGGTCTTCCAAAAACTTGAACAAATCAAAGTACCATAACTTGGGCGTATAAACGTCGTTGGTGCCAGCCCCAGACTTCATGGATTTTTCAACTTTTTGCTTTTCCTTCCTGTGATTCGTTTGGAAGGCGTTAATTTTTTCAACCACCATATCACGATTTTTTTGTGGGTCTATTTTCTTCAATTTTTCCATCAGTTTTGTATATGCCGCCTCCCTCTTTCCCCTATCGTGGTAATCTTTCTTTCATCGCGCCACAGACATGACACATGTTTGTATATAGAAATAAGTCCTCCGAGATATCCTCGATATCCCTTTTTCAAGTGACCCGTTATATCACCTAATTATAGAGTTACTACGGAAGCACCAAAATCGTACCCCTCTACGGATGGTCAAATCTCAACTGTTTCAAGCTCGTTTGTACGCCCAATTTTACTTGTGCAAGTCTGATATGCACTTGTAAAAAGTATAGAATTCGCACAAGTCCTATATCGCTTGTACAGTTAACGTGCTTGTGCAAATCTCACCAAACACACGTTCTGGTATATTCGTGCGATAAACTTGTACATGTATACTGTTCAAGGATACATGTACGTCTATGTGGGCCTCAACGTGAGCAACTGATGATTAAGCTTCAACTCCAAGAATGAATGCTATAAACAATTCAGTGGATTTTTTATATGAACTACGTCTTATAATTGTAATTTTGAAACACTGAAAAAGGTTCCACTATAAAATATTTTATATTTATACTACCATCGATTGAATCCTATATTAGTTGATCTGTTGGTTCATGTTGGTAGAAACTTAGGCCTGCTTGTTTCTGAAGTCTGGTTGACAGGTAATGGAAATAACTGTCACTGTGCAGTTTATCATTCAGGTTATTCAGAAGCTTCCAATTTTATAATATTATGAATTGGTGATCAGTAATTCACTTCTTTCAATTTGATTCCATAAATTTGATCTCTTGGTATATGTTGCTAGAAAAACTTTGGCTTTTTCATTTTGTTTCTGAAGATCGGTACACACGTGAATACGGATAATTTATATTGTCATATATTATATTACTAACATTGATTTGTTGGAAAATATGATCATATTGTCAATAAAATCAGAAGTGGAATCATGGGTGACCGAAACATAAGCCCATGTCACTCTCCCCCATAGTTCATGATAACCTCTTTGGAGATTCTCATGTTGAAAACAAAAAACATTCCTGATTTCCGTCAAGGTCTTTCAATTCAATATTCAATCGAGAATGTTCCCTATTTCTATATCAATGAGCATATGCATGGGAGGGAAACGACCATGTTTGGCAACGTCGCAAGTCGAGACAACACGATATTTTCCGGGCTCCCCAAAGAAGTGCATTTATTTCATATCATAGTACTAAACAATTACTGAGTACCTTACCAAGCACAGTTGAGAAACTAATCCAACTGCTCAAGCTGAAATCTTGATGAGATAATCGATACATCGATACTAACAATAAAAACCGGTGCCACCAACATGTCCAACTGCGCAACCTGTGGGAGTCACCATCAGCCAAAGCTGAGATAGCATGTGAATGTTGTTCTGAGGTACCATTCAAGCTGTTTTGATGTTGCAGAAGACGAACTATCAACATTCAATGCAGGAGACTGCTTTTTTGCGTGTGAAGCATGTAACAGCAAAATGATTGGAAAAAAGGAACCAATAGTAACTAACGATGCTATAGCCGATATACGTAACTCACTCAAAGTTGTTCTACAACAACAAACACAATATCTCACGAAACTAGACCTACACGATAGAGAACTCAGGAAACTCAAATCCAAGGACTCCGAGATGGCAGCGAGAATTCAATCAAACTCGGATAAATTAGGCAGCATTTCAAAAGAAATGGACAATCTGCAAGCTGAAAATGAAGAATTGAAACTGAAAGTAAACACATCACAACAGAACAGCGGACGAAATTGTTTGGAGGTCACAGGTATAGGTTGTAGTGTCATCAGAACTACCTATATGTGTGCCGAGTTCCAACAGAATCGGTTCGAAGATGAAAAATTAATAATCTTCTATTTTTCTACCCTCAGGGCTGAAATTTTTTTTTCTGAATGAAAAAATGACCAACTCTGAAGTTTACCCTGTAAATTGAAAAAAAATCTTCTAAATCGGATAACCCAGTACAAAGTTATGAGTGACAAAATCGGTTAACGGGTAATAATTCAGTGGATGAACGATAAATACTCCCCATTTTTCTACCCTCACGGGTGATATTTTTTTTCAATTCGAACGGGACCAACTCCGAAGTGTATCCCATCCAAAAAAAACAACATCGAAATGAAACTGCTCTGTTGAAAGTTATGCGTGATCATACATAAAAAGAAATATATTCGTCGACTAGAGAACCTCCTTTATTTTCAACCGACGAAACCAAAAAGGAGGAGGTTCTCTATTCGACGCGTATATTTTTATTTTTTTATGTATGACCATGCATAACTTTCCACAGGAGAGTTCGATTCCGATGATTCTCTTTCCATTGGATAGGATATACTTCGAAGTTGGTCCCATTTGAATTCGAACAAAAAAATCCATCCCTAAGGGTAGCAAAATGGAGGATATTGATTGTTCACCCTCTGAATTTTGGTCCGTTAACCAATTCTATCAGGCATAACTTTGTAGTGGGTTTTCCGATTTGGATGATTCTTTTTTTATTAGATAGAGTATATCTCAAAGTCAATCATATTTTAAATTGTAATGGAATAATACACCCCTATGGGTAGAAAAATAGGGGATGATTGACTCGCCACATGTGAATATAGGCACACATATGTAGTTGACATTGACAGATCCTCCTACATCCGTCACAATAATTATAGTACAAAGTGATGGAATCAACTAACCACAACTCTCAAAAATTATTTATATTGTGAAACAATGAATACTTGAAGTAGATAATCATATTATTCAACAGTTAATAGTTGAAGTAAGCTAGTGTGACGAAGCATTTTTTTAGAGCTCCGTTACTAAGAACGGCTAAATAATATTCAACCTAACTTTGGTACGTCCCTGCCTATTTGGGGTTTCTATTGGTTCCGGTCTGGCAAAACATTTCATTCCCTGATAGGAATTGAGGTACATACCCAAAGCTACTGGAATTCACGTTAACATCATGCATAAAACATAACAGAGTTTTTCTCTAGATCTTATGAAAAGGGTGAAAAGCCAAATCATTCCTTGTATCAGACACGAAATCATCCTTCAGATTTTCGGTCCAATCCAATCCAATAGTATTTATTCAAAATATTCTCTAGTTACAATTCACGTCTCAATCTAGACCCTATAATAACATGTTATATACAATATATACAGATCCTAGTTTCTAGTAAGAACGAGTTAATTTATGTGGTTATTTCGGCCTCCTACATAGTGTTAATGCCAAAGTTTGTATTGTGCTGTTTGAGTATTTTGTTTTGCAGTAGTTTTCCAGGAAAGTTTATAAAACCTGGTAAAGGGGTTGTGTATGTGTTGAGCTTGAGTGAGTTTTTGAGTTTCACAAGTTGAGTATTTTTGAGTTTTCTTTGAGTTTTTTGTTTTTGAGTCGTTGAGCTTGAGTAAGTTTTGAGTTTTACCATTTTGAGTATTTCTTGTGTTTTCTTTGAGTTTTGGTTTCTGAGTCAATTGTTTGAGTGTTAGTTTTTGAGTTGTCTTTGAGTTAGTTCTTTGTGTGTGCTCATTCGAGCTTCTAGTTCGATTTGTGGGTTTTATTTGAGTCAGTTATGTGTTCAGTCTGTCCTTTCTGCCCCTGGTGACATCCCCTCCGGGCCGGGCGGGGAAAAGGGCGGCATTTGCCATCCATCCCACACGTCCCAGGAGGCAATCGCCTCCAGCATAATGACAAGCTGTTGTATGATTTGTGTGTGCACCGTTGAGGTGTTCTGTATTCCTGTTATTATTGTTGTCTGGTTTGTCAATATATTGATCAACTATTTCTGTGCGTCTGCTTCAGCCTGTGTCTGCGGTGGAGGGCCTCCATCCTGGTTTTCCCTGGAATGGATTCCCGCTTCCCTTGGCTCTTCATTCCTTCTTGGGTATCTTTGCCATGAGGTAACGCTCCCTCCCTGGCCTCCCATCGGGTGGGCGTACGTTCTTGGTTTGTCATTTGTTCTTGCATGTCCTTGTATCCCTACATTTTCATTAGGCTGTGTAGGGCTTTGGGCTTCCTTCTTAGCTAACTTTTTTAAGTATGCTTCACATTTTTTGTAGTTTGCTGGGTGATTCAGCAGACAGTTTGCGCAAGTCGCTGGGACATCCGAGCTTTTCTGGCAGGTGGAAGTGAGGTGCTCGTTTGCACATTTGAGGCACCTAGGTTCGAGATTGCAGTTAAGGGCTGCGTGTCCCCAGCCCTGGCATCTTCTACATTGCGTCAGGGCGGTGTCCATTTTGCTAAACTCCCATTCAATGTTGATGTTGTTCAATGTTTTGCAACTTTTTTTAAGAGTTGTAACTGTTGTTTCTCCGCTTGTGATTACGAGGTATGAGGGGCTTGCCGTTTTCCTCATTCTATATACGCTTTTGATTACTAATGAGTGTTCCTCCTCAAGCCATTTGGTTATTTTTGCTGTTGGTGGGTCATTGTCCAGTCCTTTCAGTACGAATGCGTGCTGTTTATGAGCTTTTTGTGTAAAGCTATGAAAGCCTACATTCTTACTCCTTATGAAATCTTCAATTTTTTCAAAGTCTTCCACACATTCGGTGTGAATCAGCGTGTTCTCCTGTGTGTATTTCATAGTTATCTCCTTTACACACAGTTTGGTTAGATCTGTGTGTGTGTCTTCTCTTCGATAATATGTTTCCCATCTAATATGGTTGGTGGAATTATATTCTGATTTATGTTTGCACCGGCTGTACTGTTTGTCTCGGTGCTTTCTGTTGTTCTTTCTTTTGCCTGATTATTTGGGGTTTTTTGTCCCACTATTGCTGCCCTATTGGCCAGGTATTCGTCTGTGCATTTATTTACTCTCTTGGGAGAGTTCTCTTCGATCTCATCTATTCATGAATTGCTCAGATTTCTGCTGATTATCGAGTTTATCGTCACTTTCCGCATTGGAAAGGTGGACGAAGTACTCATTTTCATGCTGTTCTAGGAGAGGCGAGGTTTCCTCATTCGGACGATTTTCAGGTTCCTCTACATCGTTATCCTTTTTTCTTTCCATTACATCTTGTTGTTCAGTTGTGCTTTCTACTTCCCATGTTCCTTCCGATATACTTTCCTCCCCAGAGAAGCTTTCTCCTTGGGAGTGGGTATCTAGGTCGGAGGGAAGTTCCATTCTTTTTTTATAAATAAATTCTTCTTTGAATATAGCATCATATGCCTTTGGGTTTGTCTTTCTTATGCTCTCTTCCATGAGTGTGTATAGGGGTGATGTAATTTCATCCCCTATTATTGCACTAAATTTCACTTCTCGTGTAGCTAGAAGCATCATTCTGAAATCCATATCTTCGATTTCATTTTTTGAGAATGCGCTGAGCGCATTTCCTGCGCTATTATCTGTTTTATTTCCGGCTGAGAGGGGTGGGGGAGTATTCACATCACAATTTGTGTTGGATTTACTGCCCTTATCCTTGTCTCCCAGTTTTTCAGCTACATATTTATGATAGTGATGGTTTTTGTAAAAGACGAGAAAGAAATGAAGATCGCGATGGGAAAAACCAAATCATTTTTTGTATCAGGCACGAAATCATCCTTTAGATTTTCGGTCCAGTTTCAGTTCATCGGACAAAAAAACCGCGCCTTTCTTACTGGGCTTTTTCGTCTAGTTTGGTCATACACTCGAGATCTAAAGAAGATACGATGAAAACTAGCATCGAGACTTGTTACTTGTTGCTCGTTGCCTGTTGTGCTACAAAGTCTGGTTGAGTAAGAGAAAAGTGGAAAGTGTGAAAAGAGATTCGAAGTCCAGAAGCGTTGAGGTATCCGTAAGTGGAAATTGTGAATAACTTGTATTCGAGCTTGGTTTCTCCGTGTGCTGAAGCACCCAAAGTAAATTATCTCTACATTTATTATTATGCCATTTGATTCAATTATTTCGCCGGGAATTAAAATATTATTACTTCTATTATTATTATTCCATTCATTTAATTATCTGTCGTGGCATTTACAGTTCAGTTCTGCCAAAGTATTCTTTCTTTGATTCAATTCGTTACCTGAGAAGTTGTATATATTTTCTGCATTATTATAATTTTCTCCATTCGAGCATTCGCCGAAACGTTTGAGTTGGTCAGAAGACTACAGAGTGAATATTGATTTATGTTATTTTTAGGAGGTACAATCGAACTTTTCGTGAAATCGACTGAGTGTTTAATAAGGGTAGTATTGACATTTCAGTCAATTGTTGGTTGGATTACGGGTGGAATATATGATTCATTTGCCAAATTGAACAATATAAAGTAAACAATTTCATTTTGTGTCCCCGCGGAAAAGGATGCTCACATAAGCACTGGCAGGTGTTTTTTTTTCTTATCAAGGGAAATCTTTTATAAATAGTTTTTTTATTTGCCGTTATTATGATTATTGAGTTATGTTTTCAGTTGTTTGAATTCGGGGAAAACACCGAATGCAAACAACTGACGCGAATGTTTACATCACTTCAATCAGTGAATTTAGATATTCTATTGCCTTAAGTTCAGGGAAAACGTCGAATTCAAGCCATTGACGTATAAACCAATTACATAACAATAATTCTTGTTCCTCGCTGTTCCAATTCAGGCACTAACCAAATCGGAACATCGGCCGCGATAAATTATTGAATTAAAAGTTTATTTGTCCCTGAAAATACGTGCCGAGCAAAACAAAATTCACGAATTTCACAAGTTCTAGTCATATTCAGGAGGAATAATTCATTTAGCGACTTGAGAAGGAGATTTGGGTAAATAAACGTTGTTGATTACATTAAGGGGAAATAAGTTATTTTATAACACGAAAACACGGTGATGCTTTGTCGTCTGTATCCACGCCCAGTTGTCAATATTGTTCAAGCTCAGGGAAATCGCCGAGCATTAACAATGGGAAAACAAAGCCAAAAATATAAATTTTGTTAACGAGACAAGTCGTAGAACAAAAGGGCTATTTTGAGGAACAGAGGAAAAATATCACAGCCGAGAACATTGCAAACGTGAAGCTCAGGTAATGTACAAGTGCCACGTAGTATTACATTTTTGTATTAGGGTTAACAAGTGGGAGTCGAGATGCTATAAACCACTTGCTCACAAACTTGAAAAATCACTTTCTGAGTCAGTCAGTTAACCGTGTTCAAGAAGAAATAGTTTTTGCTACTAAGATTAGATCATTTTATTCCCTTGATTGTCGTGAAATTACCATTCATTTGGCCAGTTATATATATATATATATATATATATATATATATATATATCGTGAAGGTAAATATCATTTCGATACTATTATATTAATAGTATTATTATATATATATATTTATATATATCTGTGTATATATTACCCCTATTTGAATGTGCCAGATCGTTTTCTTTCAAGCAAAAATAATTGTATTACGAAAATTGTTGTGACCAATCTTATTGAATATACCAGTTGATTCAATAAATATTACACACTGTGTCTACATTAAAAAAAACAGAAACCTTCTCTATTTCATATGAAGTATTGAAGTTACGCAACAGACGTATTTAGTCAAGTTGTAAAAAAGAAATTTGTGAAGAAAAAAAAAACCAACAAAGACATTTCTGTCTGTCTGTCTCTTTGGGAGACATAAAAGCAATCGGCGTTCAGTATCCAAAAATTGTACTCAAAGCCCACAGTATTTTGTAAAGATTCAAAAAGTGTCGAAATACCAGACCTCTGGACGTTCTGTATCTCCATCTGTAGCTACCCTAGTGCGTGGAGAAAACCCCCATAAAATCTGGCGCCCGAGATTTGAAATAGAGAAAGGAAAATATTTGCTGCCTGAAATTCTGGCGTCATAAATAACGTGACTTTCTAGGAGTTTGAGGGTTATTAAAACAGACCCTAGTAAAACACGTCACACTAGGTAAGTAAATATTTTGGAAGTAATCCAAAATTAAGTAGGTATTAATCAGTAAATTTCCGCCACAGAAAAATTTAAAATAAAAACTTTTTAACAAAAAATTAAACCCACGAAAAAACCAACTGAAAAGCAAAAAATAAAATAAACATTCTCAGTCTTAACGATAATTGAGCTGCTAAACTATTGTGAGTAACTAATTTTGAGTCGGCGCCAAACAAACTAGCAATTGAATTAGGTGAAACGTGAAATGCTGGCAGGAAGATGCATAGCGGCGTTTTGATTACTTCTTCGAAGTGATATAATGGTATTCGATAATTGTTTGTATGGCGCCGAATCAAAATAAGTTATTCACATTAGTTTAGGGGTTCAATCATCATTGAGACTAGGAAGGTTCATTCAAATTTTTGCTTTTCAGTTGATTTTTTCGTCGATTTAATTTTTTTAACCGACGAAATAAAAAAGAAAGAGGTTTTCTAGTCGACGCTTATATTTTTTTTATGTATGATCACGTATAACTTTTAACAGGGCAGTTCGATTCCGATGATTCTCTCTCATTGAATAGGGTTTACTTCAAAGTTGGTCCAATTCAAATTTGAACTCCAAAATCCATCCCTAAGGGTAGCAAAATGGAGGATTTTGATCGTTCACCCTTTGAATTTTGGTTCGTTAACCGATTCAATCAGGCATAACGTTGTGGTGGGTTTTCCGATTTGGATTATTTCTATTTATAAGAAAGGGGTTCACCTCATATTTGAATTCGGAATGCAATATTCCACCTCTATGGGTGGAAAAATAGGGGATGATTGATTTTTCACTTGTGAACATTGGCACAAATATGTAGTTGACATTGACGGATCCTCCTACATTCGTCACAATAATAACATTCTATGGAAGGATGGAATTTCATACAAAGTGATTAAATCAACTTACCATTTCCATTTAATCCGAAGACAATTGACATGTGTCACTTAGAATTTTTTACAGAGGTACCAACTGCTGGATTAGTACCAACTGTTATTACCAGATTGTCGTAATTTAAAGAAGTTATATTATTGGAAATGACCATGTTGCCACAATTTCGATTGATATCTCAATACAATAAATAAGAGTAGAACTCACTCAAATGATTGATATCTGCTTTTTGTTGATGCAGTTGTTTTTTTGGTAAACGTAAAGTAATTTCTGAGAGGGTTCTCTTTGTTGTATGTGATGCTGTCACCAGCTCTTCCACTGAATCATAATTCATCTGGTGGTCAGAATGATTCTACTGAATTCCAACAAAAACATAACAATCTGAAAAACCCGATATAGATATATATATATATATATATATATATATATATATATATATATATATATATATATATATATATATATATATATATATGAAACGAATACAGTGATGCTAACGTTATAAATCATTTTGTGAATGGAAAATAAAACCGAAAGGGCCCTACCTTTCCATGAAGTGAATGTTGAGAGAACATGTTATGACATCCCCACTTGCGTTTATAGAAAGACTACACCTACGGGACAACATCTCAACTACAGCTGCGATCATACGAGTTCGACAGAGCAGGGGATCGTGTTGAAATTGGTAGAAGGAGCGGTGAATATATGCAACAACTAGGAGTCACTAGATGCTAAAATAAACCAGATCAGTGAGAACCTACAGCGAAATGAATACCTGAAGAAACTTTCTGGAGAAGTAGTGGAACAATTTGAAAGAACCGAATCATCCGAAGTACAACAATAAAGCCCAGTTATCCACCTTCCATTCATAAGGGGTGACTCCGGGAAAATTAGAAGGATCGTAAACCAGTACGACATCAAGAGCTGCTTTCAATCCGGCACTACTTCACGAAGTTTTCTCACCAAGTCAACACCTGATCATCAGAAACTATTCATCAAAAACTGTATCCATGAAGTTTCAGGTCATACATATACTTGAGAAGGAAAAATAGACTCAACGTGGGGAGACGGCGAAAACAGGAATTGTTGGCCACGCAATCGAATTCTGAGACACAATTCGAGCATTCTACATGAAGAAGAGCCTTGGTTCTTAAGACAATTCAACGAGGACTCCTATACCAAAGCCAATGACACGACTTACCAGGCAAGCATCGATATCAGAAATGTATGGAAGTCGGTCATTGCTTTATCTGGAAGACTACAGAGGTGCAGTACTACACACACCACTGTACCACGCAAAATCACGTACATTATGAAATCACTCTCATTACTGCACCGACAGACCCATAAAAATATTAAGTAGTACCTACGCTCGTCAGTATTCATGTGGAGACGATTGCAAATATCAAGCGTTCGAAACATAGTGAGAAACACAAACCGATTGAGACGATGGTCGTCCAAAACGATAATAATCAAATAACTTCATTACCGCAGCTGCAGTTCTTTTTTCGATTCCGTCTGCGCATTTTGTTTATACTTCTGATGGGACTGACCACAAATATTTTCAGGGGTATTTTGTACCTTCTGGACAAGGCTTCAAGAGCTAATGCTAGTTATATCTGTACATAGTCTAACTCTGTTGTCGAATTCACTCTGCACTATGTGGTGGCCGTATAAACTATCTGTGAATATATGGATAATTGTAATCATTACACATAGTGCATGTCTCCTTGCAAGTGATTTATTTTTTATTTTTTCTGCTTTACAAATTATTTTGGTACCTACAATCCTTATCTTTGAAAATACTACACAACTTTTCCAAGGAGTGATTTGGTGTTTATTTCCATTCGACAGGGTGGTGCATGAATTTTCATAATAATGTATGAAGGAAAAATAGTTTCCGAAAACTCAGATGATATAGTAATAGAATATGCTCACACTGAGCCTTGTCCTATGAATTCCTCGCCATTCCTATATTTCATCAACCAAATCCAATCACTAAATAGAATTGGTTCATATGGTCGAAGCTAGATAAGCAACAGATAGAGGTCGGATTCGAAAATTCTTGCAGGTATAATTTCTTCTATTGGATGTTCCTTCTATATAGAAAATCCTTCCTTTTTCCTTTAAATGTTTATTCCTGATAATTTTACAAAACTTTGATCTCACCCCCCAGGTGGGACATTTTGAATTCAATTTACAATATTTTTTCTCAGCATTCATCCTCAATGATTTCACGAAATTCCGCTCATAATAATTGTAATAATTTTTTTCAGGTTTCAGAAGCGTAATTAGCTGAAGGAGCCGTATGTGAGGGTGAGTTAATTATTTATAATTGAATACCAAAAATTACGACATCAACTTCAGTCAGTGTGGAGTGGAATGTTCAGATTCTTTTCAGTTCATGTCGTTATTATGAATGATTTTTCGACTATGAAATAAGATGCTTATTTTTTGGGATATACGCAAAAATTTCTGGTAGTTAGGTATTTTCTAGATATATCATTGACTTATATGACCCGAGTCCCCATTGGGATATGGGTCAGATATATTTCATATTAACGTTTCTTCCAGGTTCCAAATCAGAAGAATAATGACTTAGAAACTGAGAACATGAGCTATTGTTCTGATTAGATGGTTGTCGAATATAAAACCGTCCCGATCTGAATCATATGAAAAGGAAAGAAACGGAACATGTAAGGTATCACTCACATGTCCATCTATTCATGCGTTATTCGAAAAATCAACGGTTTATAGAACCCACAAAATATTTTCTAAAAACTATGAAGAAGAAAAGTTTGGAGTATGTATGAATATTTATATCTCATGGAATATTTCTTTAATATTTATGACAGTAGAAAAAGGTCGAGTTCCTCTGGCTAGCAGATAAACATCCAGACAGGAACATAAGGTGCAATATTTCGATTATCTACGGGTTTTTTTAATGTTTATTTGACGTCGGCCTATTTTTGTGACCAAGGCTTGACACCAACGTCGGTGAGCACACTTTCCACACTATCTACGGGACTGAGAAATAAATGCATACAAAATACGATCAAATATGTCCGATACTGATAATAATTTCATTGGCGGGCGTAGAGCATCCTGGGAATGCAATTTGTTAGTTTAATGAAACTATATCTAATCACTATGCGGTACTTTCTGAATGATCTAATGAGCGTTGGCTTTTACTGTCAAAAGAAAAGCATGATAAAAAAATTACTTTTTCGTCCTGTACTTGGGTCTTGTAACTGCTTGTCATTGCTAACTGCTAGTATATCATTTGGAATTCCATGAAAGATATTCCCAATGCCTCTTTCATTTATCAAATGATTCGATTTGAACGATATGATTTTGTGATGATATTTACAAATCGTGTTTGAGTATCTATCGTATCAAGGCATTGAGGCCGGGACACACCTATCATGCATCGTTCCGATCCGAATACGTTCATACAGTCGAACGATTGTCTGCTAGGAAAATGGTACTGGACTCCGAACAGCGTACTTCACACCTTTTTGGCACCTGCCCATCCTCACTCACACCCGACTCCGTTCCTGCGGGGTCCGATCGTGCAGTCTATTCGTTTTCCGACTAACGTCGATTCTATAAGCCCTTTCCAACAGTATATTGAATGATTCTAGGTTGGCATCTCTCATTTGAATTAGCAGATGGTATTCAATTATTATCGCACCTGCTTTTTCTAAGATACATTTTATATTTTACATATGACGTGTATCAATTATGTGATATGAAAATAAATACTTTGTCTTCAAATAACCATTACGTGCCTCAACTATCCATCCAGTTTTCAATATGATTCTGGACTTGTTGGCTTCGTCAGTTAGTAGTTGTATTTGTCCTCGAGGAGAACTGAAGGCATTTTACAATGAATACCGATATTCTGAAGAAAAGGAAGAGCATCTCGGTAGCCCATATCTACAATAAAAATATCACCCGAAAGAAACCATCTTCTCGTTTGGTTGACATCTATACTCAATTCATTCTGCAGTATACGTGAATCATTATTTTTTGAATCTGCCGAATGTGGGCCTTGGATATCCAGAATAAAGCCATCAGTATCCACAATTAGGACTGGTTTGATTTAATGTCTTCTTTTGTGTTGAGAATATGATTGTCGTAATACCCGGAAGTTGCAACATTTATCGATGTACAAATAAGTTCCATCTATATGGACAATTGCTTTCGGTACATTGGGTTGTGAATTGTACAATTGATTCTCAAAAACACTACCATGTCGTTCTATAAATTGTTTCCTTGCTATTGCGGTAAATCCTTCAATATCGGGTACGAAACGAGTCATCAGAGATTTTGCACTTCAGTTATCAATAAACGTGTTGCCTGGCGGCTTGAATAATTGAATGTGATGGTTAAAAACTCATCAGAAATACCATATCGGTGATTGCATAACAATGCCAATAACTCTTTTCCAGAAATATGTCTCTCACCTCTATCTTGTCTTGGTACAGATACACAATGATTATATAAGTCACCAAACTGTTCTTCTGTGAGCGGAGCAATGGATTTGAATCATTTGTCAGAAAAACTATTTTCTTCTACGTAATCCAATTTACGCTTAGTGGCAGTTCTGAGTTCGTAAAATATAATTGCAGTTCCTGACCTAATCTTAAGCCTATCTGTAGGATAGAAAATAAAAACCCACGATCATCAAGATGAAATCTACAGGAACGGGTATTTTCTGGGATATATATGTTCTGATTTATGAACACGTTGGCTATGCATTTTATTGTGAAACTTTGAATGAAGATCAGCTACACCATTGCAAATAAGACACGTGTGCCTTGAGGATTGTGTTGAAATATTCAATCTCAAAGATCCTGGATCTTCTTGAAGATGATGAATCTCTTGAATAATTGATCGATTGCATGTCGAACAGATTCTATTTCCATCAATTTCTGCGACATGTGGAAGTCCCCTTTGGTCCCAATGGCAATTTTTCGTTTCAATTCATTTGTTTCTCCATCGAGTTACGCCATATTTTTTGTATTGAATATAACATCACACGAAAAACCATTCTTTCGATAATTGATATGATTCCAATGAAAACTCAACATATGCAATGATTGCAAAATGACAATCCAGTATTTGTTAAACAAATGGATATGGTTGCTATATGTCATCCCAAACCAGAGCCATTCTGGCCAAACTGAAGTTGCAGCTCCTCTCCAAGTGTGGGTACTTTTCAAATAAACTTAGTGTCGGAATAGTATACATGACTCAGAGTGAACATTTTATGGCATAGACTTACAAATAGAAAGTGTGAGTCCATATTTATTTTGTAATAAGGATAGCATTTATATGAGATTGAATTGGCCACAAATTGTTCACAGTAGGCTACTAAACATGTATTCCTTTCCATATACAGAAAGTTTCAATTACCAATCAATCGACATTTCACCAATTGAGGTGTGAATTCGAGTAACGAGTATCTTTTTGCGAATTGGTAGTTTTGGTGGGAAGTCGATTGTGTTTTATTCTAAAATTCCATATGCAACATATATCTAGGCTCTGGAAATTCTCCAAGGAATATTCAAATTGATTGTTGTTACGCGAATAGGATACAGTCTGTATAGGTACGAAACCTTTTTTATGTTGAAATATGAGCATATTCAGTTACTCATGCTATCGTTATTCAATGATTTTGTTTGATTTCTTGATATTCTTCGAGATCTTTTGATGTTCACTTGAGTCGTCCCACTATTCGTATTATATATAGGTTTATACATATCATTCAGAATATTCCAGATAAAATTTTTCAAAATATTTCAACAGATATGTGTCGAACACATATTTGTGGAGATGTTTGATGACACAATTGAATCATAACTACTTCAAAGGAATTATCAGTGAAGGACACTAGTTTCTGATCCACCTGTATATTTTATGTATCTGCAGAGTGAACTTTCACCGTGAACGATCGAGTTTGTAACCGACTTTTCCGGAATTTCAAGCATTTGGATATATCAATAAGCAGGACTGGTGCAGTTTCATGAGGAATGCATAATAGAGATATCAGTTTGATTCATGAGATGCTTATATCATCAATGGCAATTGATATTGGTATCCTACAAAATATCTGAAAATGAATGAAATTCCACCGCTCAATTTTTTGGAAATCACTGAAAAACTTGGTATCTTTGGACTCACCCTGTATATCGGGTGTACGTGCAGAAATCATTGTTTTCTATAGTGTATTCAAATCGTCCGTAGGAACAATCGATGCATATTCGATTTGGTTTATATATTTGAAAAAATCGAGCAAATTCACCGAAAGCCAATTTTCCTTTGATGAGGTGCGGGGTTTTAATTTTTTTTTTCATTTTTAATGAACTTGTATGTTTGAAATACATGCAACTCTAATGCAAAAATGCATAGTTTCATTTTTTGTTTTCCTTACATTCCATTGTTCCTCAAATTCTTGGAATTTCAAAGAATAATGAAATTAAAAGGGCATTAGTTAAGTAAATTAGTATTTCACCTCAAAAAATCTGCCAGACGGTGTCTAGAAATGATTGCTCTTCTAAAATATGTGCCTTGCTTGAACAAATTCTCTTGGAGTTGAAGTTCCAATAGGTTGAAAGCCGACATCGACATTCTAAAATATTGATGAAATTTTGTGTCGTCGTCCAACAGATGGGGTAAAAGTGTGGAAAAATCTCCTACTGTAGATATTTTTTTCCAAGCAGCATGTAGCCAAAATCTGCGTTTTCCGCTGTTCTCCATGAAATATATTCGATTTCCTTCATCACCTTCCTCTGAACAAAGTGCCACCATGGCTAAATCACAGTTTTTGGAGCCATTTATTTATGGTCCCATTAAAATTCATGAGGATACACTATAGTAAACTGAGGAAACCTGAGACTCAATGACAATGTGTGATTCGTTTTGTATTGCAAAAACATTTCAATAAAAAAATTCAGATATTTTGAATATGAACATCGGATAGGAATCAAATATGAAGAAAAAACCTTACAAATAAATTAACACAAAAAGGTGTAGTTTCATTGTTCAATGAGATGTTCAATAGATCAAGATCACCATCATTATACTATTTTTGCATTCCAAATTAGTTTCGAACATCTGATGATAAAATGGATTGCTATATATTTATATTGTTTAATGGCGAGACAAACTTCACAAATTGAAAATTTATATGCTAACTATTAATGCCACTGAATAGCTTGTGTAAAAACTTTGGTAACTTAATGTGGAATTATTAGTGACCAAGCATTTCTGAATAACTTCAAATGATGCTATCATAACGAGTATTGGTGTTTACTACATCGTTTTTGAATTACACCTAGGGCAGAAATTTGTTTCAGAATAGAATAACGTATGACCCAGTACCGTGTAGATGAAATTTGTTAGAACACGGATGCATGAATAGCTTATGTGATGACATTTTTCGATATTCAAATGAATATTGTGATCGGAATAATCTGGTAGAACATCCTAATATCCTCTTGGAGAACATAGTGATCTTCAGCAGACGAAATCACTTTGAACATTTTTATTCTATCTTCATACATGATGGAGAAGGTAATCATGAATATAAGAGGTGTAGAAAGTCGTTTATGAACACCTCATAGTAGTGAGGTAGTCATGAGTTTTGGGACCTGAACACCCTCTGCACTTCTGTGTTACCGACCAAAAACTCCACCCAGTTGGATCGTGTGGTCAAGTGAACTCCTATGACTCTTGTATTGTATTTTGCCTGATGTTCACATTTATATCTCCAATTCCGGTAATTTCGAGCCTTGCAAAAGTTTGTAAAAGTCCTTCACAGGGTGTGTGCTGTACAATTTCAGTTCAACAATTGGTTGGTTTAGTCGCTTTCGAGATTTTTCAGAAAATAAATCCCATGTCAGCAATGACACAGTTAGGTTTGTGTTTTTCAGTTCTACATATGACACCAGATCATTCGGCTCTGATTCATCAACATCCGATACAAAACTTTGTTGAACTGCATCAACAACCCATTTTCCCTTTCTCTCATTGATTCCATTCATTTCAAAATTATTATATTCTATAGGATATTGAGATCACATCAGATTTAAGTTTGAATATTTTCTGTTTTATTTTTCTCGTCAATTTTTCCATTGAAAAATTCTAACGACTCCTGAACTAAAACTTCTTGAGATCCAACAGTTCACAAATATGTTTGGAGGCAATCTACCTCTTAATCCAGTGAAATTTTGAGAATATTTCCTGAGCCGTTATAACTATTAGACGACAAAGAATCACATTTTGGGCATTTATAGGTCATCCCATATAAAAAAATCATAGTTCAAAAACTAAAGAACACGCTTCAATAGAAAACTAAACTAAAAAGTTGAAAATAATTATAAATGAGTTTGAAATAAAAATACAGTGATTAACAACAAATTCATTTCATCTTAAAAAAGCGTGGGATTCTTGATGTCAATTGTTGTCGATATTTCATGGACAGATATTGGTAAAAGTAGAATCATCATGAAAATATCTCAAAAAGCACCCCACGCTTTTTTACGATGGAATAAATTTGTTGTTAATCACTGTATTCTTATTTCAAACTCATTGAAAATTATTTTCAACTTTTTAGTTCAGTTTTCTATCAAAGCGTGTTCCTTAGTTTTTAAACTATTATTTATTTTCAACTTTCTAGTTTTGTTTTCTATCAAAGCGTCTTTTTCAGTTTTTCAAACCATTATTATTATTATTTAATTTTTTTAACCATTATTCTTCAATTTTGGCCCCTATATTAGCCCGTGAAACCAGAAATGAACGAGGAAAAAATGTTAATAATATAAATATGGACTCAGCAACAATTCTCGAGTGGGGATCTAATAACTTGGTAGAATTCAATGCAAACAAAACACAAGCATGTCTTTCCTCTAGAAAAACCGATCTCACTGTGCCTAACATAACTTTGTCACGAGTAACCATACCACTGAAGGCATCCATATCGATGCTTGGTATTACTATCAGCAATAACCTTTCCTGGGAAAATCACGTGAGGTCCATTGCCAAAAGTGCATCCCAAAAACTTGGTTTTTTGTTTCGTGCCAAGAGCTATTTCACCCCCACTCAGCTGCTTATGATCTATAAGGCACAGATCCGACCTGTCCTGGAATACTGTTCCCATATTTGGAGCGCGGAACCTAAACATATCCTGAGGCTATTTGATTCTGTCCAAAAAAGGGCAATTCGTCTCGTCGGTGATGCCTCGCTTACAAACTCGCTCACTTGTCCTTAACACCGTAGAAAAGTTGGCGATTTGTCTCTATTTTATAGATATTTTCATGGGCGATGCTCTTCTGAAATATCAACAGTCGTTCCTGCTTTGGCAGTCTCTTCGAGACTAACCCGTCAAGTTCAGTCATCACTTCGTGGTCACTTTGGAGACCTGCAGAACATCACTTTCCAAAGACTCGTTCATCCAACGAACAGCGAGGCTTTGGAACTCATTGCCTAGGGAGGTGTTCCCCGAAGCATACAACCTCCAGAAATTCAAGAAGAACACCAACTCCTACCTTCTTTCCCTTGGTTCCCACGATGTTCTCTGAACATTACAGGATATCCCTTTTCGTGGGAACCAAAACATAAAAAAAAAAAAAAATCGGACCATAATCACAAAACTCGTCCGCCATTTTTGAGCCGCCATCTTGAATCCTTCAATTTTGACAAAATAATCATAATCTCCGACTCCAAAAACCCCTACATACCAATTTTGAATAGAATTGGACCATAATCACAAAACTCATCCGGCATTTTGGAGCCGTCATCTGGAATTCTTCAATTTTCACAAAAGAATCATAATATTGGAGCCCAAAAACTTTCACATACCAATTTTGAATAGAATCTGACCATCATCACAAAATTCGTCCACCATTTTGGATCCGCCATCTTGATTTTTTCAGTTTTGACAATAGAATCATAATCTGTGACCACGAAAACCTTGAAGCTAATCGGACCATAATTACAAAATTGATACACCATATTGGTGCCGCCATTTTGTTTTGATTTTTTCAAACAAAATTTTTTCAATGCATTGTCACCGAAATTATGTACGCCTGCCATATTTCAAATCATTCGTACGTCTGGAAGTGGGTCAAAATCGCGCCCAAAAGAGTCGGTTACAAACATTCAAGTGAAGCTAATATAAAGCTTGTAAAAATTACATGTTGCGGAACCTTGAGTCGCGAGTGGAACTCATACCCCACTTATGTGCTCTTCAAATTCAGAAAACTGCGATGGAAGTGCCTCGAACATTTCAAACATCAATAGGAAATTAGTACGCATTTCTGGTAAATTATTACTGCAAAATGATACTTAGTCGTTTCAAGCTGCGGAAGGTTTCACAAGCAGAGAAATGTCGCAAACTTTGTCGTTTAACAGAAATAAGATGCATTCAATAAAAATCTTACCCATACAAAAAGTTCTAGTAAGTGCGCAATGATTAAATTTTTTTTATCATTGTTATTCCTTTGAATAATTACAAATTGTTTTCAGTTGAATGGTTGTTATGCTGTGAGAATTTTGTTGAGGGGAGATTGTCCCTATTAATCTTTCTCAGGATTTTCAACATTTTATCTATCTTGCCCTTAGTACTCATTCTGCGAATATCTCAAACATCCATTATATCTAGTAGTTTCTACGGAGAATACTCCTCACCTTTCGGACAAGAACTTTTCACACCGGAGATAATCTTTACAGAACATGTTCCATGACAAAATAAAGGAAAATAGCCAGCATAACGGGGGAATTTCATCTGGATAATGCCTGACCGTATGCTCCGGATAGTTTTCGCTCGAAAATCTCGTGATCGGCTTACCGGAAAGAGGTCAGGCAAGAGAGCTCTAGGGTTGGAGAGGGGATTTGATCGATTTTGCAGCAAATGTCTCAAAGTCACGGGGGTATTGAGAAAATGCAACTGGATTGAAGTTATCTCGTGATATCGGATCGATAAGTGTAGGTGGATATCAATCCAGATAGCAAATTCCAGGAACTGATGTTCTCTCCAATTTTTATTTCAAAACAATAGTCCACAAGGAACGTGATCAATTGTCTCCAAATGGAGAAACCAAAGTGAATATCTGAAAATAGAACATTCCCTAGAAAACAAAATAAAAATTGAATTGAGTTATGCTTATATTTATGTTGTTCGAATTGAAACGATTTTAGATGAGTTTCTAAGTAATTTTGTAGAGCATGACAAATGTGGGTTCTACGAAACGATGAGAACTGCCTCACTTCCAAGATAGCGTTCAGGAGTGTATGATGAAAAATAAGTCACACTGTGTGGGCCAATAGAACATATATTTTTTCTAGAGGTGTAACGTGCAATTCTGATTACACTGTTTTTATAGTTATGCTTCATTTCACTTTCTATTTCCGTATATCTGCTCAATAAAATGAAAAATATATTCTATTCAACCGATAAATCGCCAGTTTGTTTATAGAGGGGTGAGGTGATAAAAAGCAGCTGGTGTGCCTCAAGGAATAAACGTGGAAAATATATACGGTGTAACAATTGATGAGTTTTGTAGTTACATTGGGTGGCTAGTTTCATCATATGGTGGTTTCTCATATGCAATAAGTTTGGCTTTGGTAAAATTGATACACATACTAAGGCTGCTACAAATTATGTATTCTGATAAATTATGTTGACTATTAGTTCAGGATACGAACTTCAGACAACCTTCGCTCATCTGTTTACCGGATGAAATGTTTTTTTTATCAAATGTTATATATTAACAAATTTATTACGAATGGCTTGGCTGAATGAATTAAGTCAAGCCTATTTTTTTACAAGCTTTTATTCAGCTTCACCTATCCCGGTGTCTATTCCACAGTTTTGATATCGAAGTAGGTAATATAATACATTATCAATCAAGATCAATTGAGTGTGAGCCCAAATTTTCCAACAGAATGTCATCTGTACACTAAAACTTGAATAATTCTGGATTTCTTGTCGTTCTTCGTTAGCAACCTATACATTCCAAATAGGTACGCCTTTTTGATGGAATATTAGCATATTTCGTCTCCTATTTTGTTGTAAGTCATTGTCTCTGTTATAATTAGTTGCAATATATCTCGAGATTCTTCTACCATCATTCGAGTTGTTCTACTTATCGTAGTAGATGAAGTTTTATCTACTAATAATATTGTTGAAAATCTTTTGGCAGAAGTGTGTCGTACAGAATGTATTTCTGAGAATGACATCAATAACAATCATAACTTATTCAAGGAAATTATCAGTGAAAGACAATAGTTTTTGATCCACCCTGTATATTTTACATATCTGCAGAGTGAACTTTCACCGTGAACGATCGAGTTTGTAACCGACTTTTACGGAATTTCAGGCATTTGGATATATCAATAAGCAGGACAGGTGTAGTTTCATGAGAAATACATAATAGATATGCCAGTTTAATTAAGTGGATGCTAATATCTCAAATCTCACAAGATGAATTTGACGCACTTCTCGTCGTCCGATTTGGCAGGTATTCATTATTACGATAACAATTCATTATTGATTTTTCTTTAGAGACAAAACCAAAATTGCGGCTCCAAGATGGCAAACGAGTTTGGTGATTATGGTCCGATTCGATTCAAAATTGGTATAAAGTGATTTTTGAGTCGGAGATTAGGCATTTTCTCTCGAAAATCATAAATTCAAGATGGTGGCTCCGAATGGCGGATAAGTTCTGCCATTAGGATCCTATTCTATTGAAAACTGGTGAGAAAGAGAAAAAAAGGAACAGTTGGAACCCTAGGAATAATTTATGCTATAATAACAATTGGATTATTGGGATTTATTGTATGGGCTCATCATATATTTACTGTCGGAATAGATGTAGATACTCGAGAGTTATTTGAGGTCGGATATTATGATTACATAGTCAACAATGAAATATTCAAGGTAGCGGCTCCTATACGTTTAGCTTCAAGATAAAAAAATCGAAAATAAAATTAAAAGTGAAAAAAAAATTAAAGACGAATTAGAATGTACTGAAAAGTAAAAAAAATATTTAGATGTGTGATGCAGGTTATTCTGTAACAGATTCAAAAGCTTGCCTCGTGATGTTTTCAGTTTGAATACAAAAGCAACAAACTTTTGAATCTTTGAAAGTGTTACTCACAGTATAACCTACATCACACATCTGAAGAGATAATTCTTTACTTTTTAGCGCATTGTAATAAAAGATGATCTTTATTTTTTTTACTTCTATTTTGAATTTTTTAGTCCTTAAACTAAATGTATAGGAGCCGCTATCTTGAATTTTTGAATGTTGACTATGTAATATGATACCCTCACATAATAACTTTCAATAGAATAGGACCATAATCACAAAACTCATCCGCCATTTTTGAACCTCCATGATATATTTATGAATTTTGACGAAAAATTCATAATCTCCGACTTCGAACACCCCCATATAGAATCAAACTATAATCACCAAACTCGTCCGCCATCTTTAATTTATGAATTTTAACGAAACAATCGAAATCTCGGACCCTCAAAATCCTAACATATCAATTTTGAATCGAATCGGACCATAATCACCAAACTTCTCGCCATCTTAAATTCATGAATTTCGACAAAAAATTCATAATCCCCAAAAACCCCCGATACCTACCAATTTTTAATAAGATAGAATCATGACTACGAAACCTGCTCGACACATCGAGCCGCCATTGTCACTGGAATTATGGAAACCTGCCAAATTTCAAGGTAATCAATATTCATATTGTCAATGTCAAGATCATTTTATCATTCACCTAATTTAGTTTTTATATTTGGTTTTTATCTCAACCTGTTCTATTGGTGTTTATAATTATATTTTCCACAGAACGAATGATGTCGGATGTGAGGGCGGCAATTGATTCGGAAGCTCTGGAGTTCCAGTGTGGAATATGTGGAAGGAGATTCAAGAATGGAAGAGGTTTGAATATTCATACAAAAAGGATGCACCGCTCTTATGATAAAGGCTCGGCTTCGCAAATGTGTGATGGTTCTTTGACTTGGAATGAAGGTTCTTTTTCTAAAAATGAATCTTTCTCTGACAGCCTAAATTCCCGTTTGTCATTTCAAAAGTTGAACTCCCATATTATAAGAAGGATTCCAAAATCAGCAAGAGTGAGCGCTGCTGAAGCATTGCGCAGAGCAATTGACAACTGTGTTGAGTATAACTCCTTAGAAGCCTGGGAAAATCTGTTTTTTTTTCGCATATAAGTCTTTCTATCTCCCAACATTCAATAAAAATCGTAAAGAATCTCTAACGTCGATCATAAAACGTAATATAAGAAACAATAATATTCCACAATATATATCTAAAGATATTCAGTCATTACCACCAACCACGAACCTTGCTAAGTGTGTGATCAATAAAGTCTCTGATGGGGATCTCATATCTGCTGTTCAAATCTTGTCGTCATCTGACACTATCGCAAGTTTTGACAGTCATACTCTATCTGAATTACGTTTGAAACATCCAACTGATTCAGAAGTTGAATACACAGGGAGTGAAAACTTTATTCCATTACAAGTCAATGAAATTGAAGTTTCAAAAGCAGTGAAATCTTTCCGTACTGGTGGACTTGATTCGTTGAGGCCATCGCACCTTCAAGATTTGCTTTCCAAAAGTTCTGGATCCATGGGCGAAAAACTTTTGAGTTCTTTGACTTCGTTCTGCAACTTCTTACTCACTGGAAAAGTCATACAGGATGTGATTCCCATACTTTACGGTGCCTCATTGGTTGCTCTTAAAAAAAAAGATGGTGGCATTAGACCTATTGCCGTCGGCTTGATTTTTAGACGGCTTGTGGCAAAACTAGCTTGTTCGAAGATAAAAGAAACTTTAGGTGAATTATTTCGCCCCATTCAATTGGGTTTTGAAACCCCAGGAGGATGTGAAGCCGTTGCTCACGCTGCTCGTCGATTTTTAAATTTATTTCCAGATCCTGCCTCCACAGTATTCCTGAAAATAGATTTTCAGAATGCTTTCAATATGATTAATAGAAATATCCTTTTAGAAAGAGTAGAAGACAAGATTCCGAATCTATATCCTTTCATAAGCCAATGTTATAAGAAACATACCTGTTTAAATTTTGGGAATAACACTATTTTGTCAGAAAGAGGTGTCCAGCAAGGAGACCCTTTGGGCCCAGCACTCTTCTGTTTATGCATTGATAATTTAACCAAATCAATCAAAGCTGATTTCAACTGTTGGTATCTTGATGACGGCTCCATATGTGGTAAATCTGATGTAATTTTAGAACAGTTCAAGAAAATAATTTCAACATCAGAAAAAATTGATCTTAAATTGAATTTTGAAAAATGCGAACTATATTTCTTGGACGACCTGAAAGATGACATACCAAAAAATCTTTACAGTTTTGCTCCTGGTATGAAAATTATGAATAAAACCAACTGGACCCTCCTTGGTGCACCCATGTCAGAAGAATCTTTGGCACAATCCCTGAACCAAAAGACTAAGTCTTTGAATTTGATGGCATCCCGCATGGATTCCATTCCAAAGCATATTGGGTATTTTCTTCTGAAGAACTGTCTAGGTATACCCAAATTGATATATACATTGAGATGTTGCCCGACTTGGCGCTGTCAAAATGAACTTGATCTCTTCGACTCAACACTCCGTATGATTTTGGAGCAGATTACTAATAATAATTTCAGCCTTTCCACGTGGCTTCAAGCAACACTTCCCGTAAATAAGGGTGGTCTGGGTATACGACAAGCATCTTCACTTGCTTTACCAGCTTTTCTTTCTTCGTTGAACAGCATTCAACATCTAGTTGATCAAATTGTACCTGATTATTCTTCCAGTGTGTCCGATGTTCACTATATAGAGTGTGAATCTGTATGGTGTTCTAAACCTGGAACCTCTGCACCTGATAATAAAATTTCCCAAAAATGCTGGGATCTTCCTCTCATCGAATTGTCATCTAAACAACTCCTTGACTCGGCTGTTAATTCTCCTTCTGAAAAGGCTCGACTGAAGGCAGTTAGTACGAAAGAATCTGGAGCTTGGCTCAACGCTCTTCCAGTTGCATTCCTTGGAACTTTATTAGATGATGAATCCTTCAGGATTTCTGTGGGTGTACGTTTGGCTGTTCTATTTGTGTGAGTCATAAATGCAGATGTGGATTCATCGTCAACGAAAAAGGGACGCATGGATTGAGTTGTAGATTCAGTTCCGGGCGTTCGTCTCGTCATTCAACAGTAAATGACCTAATCAAGCGAGCTTTATCAACTGCTGATATTCCTGCTGTCTTAAAACCTTTGGGAATCATTCGTGATGGTGGTAAGCGTCCAGATGGGATGTCTCTCATCCCATGGAGTCATGGAAAACCTTTAGTCTGGGACTTCACCTGCGTGGATACCGTTGCAGCATCACATATTGATTCAACATCCAGAAATGCTGGTGGGGCTGCAGATTCTGCTGAAAAGTCCAAATTGAGAAAATATTCTACTTTAAAAGATCAATACATTTTTTATCCGGTAGTATTTGAAACCTTCGGTTCATTTGGTAGTTATGCCACCGAATTAATTAATCATATTGGACAAAAATTGATCAATAAAACAGATGATCGAAGAGCAAGGACTTTTTTGATACAACATATCAGTATCGCCATCCAAAGAGGAAACGCAACGTCAATTCTGGGTTCTATTCCTGCTACTCAACGTTTGGATGATATATTTATTCGTCCATAAAGAATAAATATGTCAAGTAGTATCCATAAGTATATTATTCGGAGCCAAATACCTGAAAAGTATAATTTGGATTCAACCACTTCCAAAAAAATAACGCGATCTACCATATCTTCATCCAACTCGATTTCAAGCAGCCTCCAATCGAGTTCCTCATTGCGGCGCTCCAATGATAGAGAAAATCATTGCATAAGAGACTGTCCCTTTGAAGATAGCAATAGCGGTGAGCGCATCTCCCTCAGTTATGATTTCATCAAACCACTTGTGTTTGGAAGCTCCAAAACTCTTGGTCTTAATGGTTTGAAAAACATTGGCAATACCTGCTTTATGAATAGCGCAATACAATGTTTATCGAATACCAGATGGTTGCTCGAGTATCTGAGAAAAGACGAACATTTGAAGGATATCAACACAAGCATATCAAGTATGAAGGGTGCTTTGATAAAAGCATTCGAAGAAGTGGTAAAAGAACTTTGGTCAGAAGATTCGTCTGATGTGGTGGTTAACACTGTTTCTTTGAAAAGCCTGATACAAAGATTTGCACCTCGTTTTATGGGTAACGCTCAACAGGATGCAAAGGAATTTTTCAGATATTCATTGGAAGGTCTTCATGAAGATGTAAACAGAGTAAGAGAAAGGCCTGAACCTATGTCCATAGAAATAGATGAAAATTTGAGCGATAATGAAAAGGCAAAAGAGTCTTGGTCAAGATATCTTCGAATGGACAACTCAAAAATTGTCGATAACTTTGTTGGTCAACTGAAATCATCGTTGAAATGTACTTTCTGTGGCCATTGTTCTGTCACTTTTGACCCATTCTGGGACCTTTCACTCCCTATTCCAGAGAGTACTGGCAAACTCAGACTGTCGCAATGTTTAGACTTGTTTACTAGGGAAGAAATTTTGGATGATGACGAAAAACCCACTTGTTCTAAATGCAAGGAAAGGAGAAAATGCAAAGTCATTATCTATACTTAAATTCCCCAAAATTTTAGTAATTCACTTTTTTCGCAGATGGAGAGATTCGGAGAAAAACTAAATGTTTTCATTGACTTTCCTCTCGATGGATTAGATATGAATATTTATGCAGTAGATAACGCAGCTCCGTGTCGCTACAACTTGTATGCTGTATCCAACCATATTGGAACAACTTTTAACGGACACTACACGGCTTACTGTAGGCACCCTTGTGCAGGCACTTGGCACGAGTACAATGACTCGAGAGTATCACCGCTATCACCAAAATATATCGTGAGTGGAGAAGCATACGTCCTCTTCTATGATCAGGAGGACACCAAATCACAGTTAACTTATTTACATTATTTATTTTATATTCATCTTCACCTTAATAAAAGATAATAGTTGATGGAAAAAAAATAAAAAAAAAAATTGTATATACATATATATATACAGAGTGGCCACTTTTTTAATGGGATTGTATTGGTAACTTTTAAACCATAAGAATTAGAAGGTCGGTCAAATGGAGAAAAAGTTGCACTCATAGAAGCATTGTCAAGCAGTTCGAACAAATCGAGATTATCAGGGCTGGTTATTGAGATATCATAAGAAAAGTAAATTCTGTCATTTTGATTTTTCTTTTTTTCCCACTTTATTTCGAATATTATGAAAAATGTCACGAGAGTTTCTTATTCGACAGTAAATTATCTTCATTTTGACAAAATCAGATTTTGTATCCAACGTTTCGTACGCTCTGGGCCACCCTCAACCTCATTTTTTTCAATACGGACCTGCATATTTTATGACACTTTTCGAAATAACTTTTAACGCTCAATTCAACGATATATCATACAATGTCAGTCAAAGTTGATTTTCAGGTGATTTTGACCCTTATCCAAATTTCTTTGGGACGGATCTGTATTACATTTAGGTACCTTTAGTTTAATTAACAACATGCAATACATTTCGATAAAAAAATCAAGTTACTCATCTTCAACTAAATGGAACGTAACAGAATCAAAGCAAGAAACAAGTAATAATTATTTACAAATTTCAAGAGGTGAAAAACCTAATTCATAATAATTAAACGAAACTATCATTTAATGAAAGAAAAATCAAATGATTATTCGGAAGTAAATGATGAACATTAATGAAGTAAGTGTTCGAAATGTCCACCATTTTGTGAAATGCACTTTGCGGTTCTGGAACCCATACTTCTTATACATTTGCTTATTTCGTCTCCTTGAATACCTTCCAATACATTCTCAATCTTCTCGCGAGGAATCATTATTGTTGGATTTGTCATTTATTCCGTTGAAACAAATTATAGAATCGAACTTTATTTTGAGATCATTTCGATATCATTTTTGCAAGGCTTGGTATTCAAATTTAAAATCATTGTATTCGCGTCTCTTGACTATTTTATTAACAGCAGTTCTTGATAAATTGCATTCACTGGTCACAGTTCTCGATTTTTTTTCTGGGTTCAATTGAATTTGGGTCAGAACATTAATATCGTTGATAGACTTGTTTTATCTTACATACACACAACTCTAGGTTTATTGAATGTATTATTTTCAAGTAGTAGGCCGTGGATAAAAAAGAACATAACAAGAAATGTCATATTATTTGTCACTTCGTTTATTATTGTGTCACAAGAACTTGTGTTTAAATACTTTTCTGAGTAATTTCAATTTAACTTATTCGATATGGTAAAATACACAAATGAAGAGGAGAGAGATGTGTACGAAGTGTACATAAAACTAGATAGAAATTCGTTCAAAGCACAACAAAGGTATGGTGAATTATATCCTGAAAGAACAACACCAAATATTAAAATGTTTCGACGTTTATCTACAACGTTACTTGCACATAATTCATCCATCAAACCTAGAGGTCCTTATGTACGACGAAACGAGCCTATCAATAACATCAATGTTCTGGCCCAAATTCGAATGAATCCAGGAATAGGATCGAGAACTATGGCCAGTGAATGCAATTTATCAAAAAGTGCTGTTAATGAAATACTCAAGAGATACGGATACCATGACTATAAATACCAAGCCGTGCAAAAACTATATCGCAATGATCCTGAGAGAAGGTTGCAATTCTGTAATTGGTTTCAACGGAAGGTGCGAAATAACAACAATTTTGCGCACAATATCATTTGGGGAGACGAAACGACATTCACAAATTCTGGCGTGTTCAATCGAAGGAACAAACATTTTTATGCCACAGAAAATCCTCACTCAATTCATGAAGTTAGACATCAATATCGTTTTTCTTTGAACATATGGTGCGGTTTGTTGAATAATAAATTACTGGGACCCTATTTTAATGACGGCAACCTAACCGGAGCAAAATATGTAGAAATTATAGAAGAAATGTTGGATGATCTTCCTATACGGTATCGGCGTAAAAGTCCATGGTTCCAACAAGACGGATGTGGTCCACACAACTCAAGAATAGTCACAGAATATCTAAATCTAACTTTTCCCGATTCATGGATTGGAACAAGAGGTCCAGTAGCATGGCCTGCCAGATCTCCAGTTTTGAATCCGCTGGATTTTTATTTGTGGGGATATCTCAAAAATGAAATTCATGATACTACGAACCCGACAATAGAAATTCTTCGGGAGAAGATTGAGAATGTATTGGAAGGTATTCAAGGAGACTAAATAAGCAAATGTATAAGAAGTATGGGTTCCAGAACCGCAAAGTGCATTTCACCAAATGGCGGACATTTCGAACACTTACTTCATTAATGATCATCATTTACTTTCGAATAATCATTTGATTTTTCTTTCATCAAATGATAGTTTCGTTTAATTATTATGAATTAGGTTTTTCACCTCTTGAAATTTGTAAATATTTATTACTTGTTTCTTGCTTTGATTCTGTTACGTTCCATTCAGTTTGAGATGAGTAAGTTGATTTTCTTATCGAAATGTATTGTATGTTGTTAATTAAACTAAAGGTACCTAAATGTAATACAGATCCGACCCAAAAGAATTTGGATAAGGGTCAAAATCACCTGAAAATCAACTTTGAATGACATTGTATGATATATCGTTGAATTCAGCGTTAAAAGTTATTCCGAAAAGTGTCATAAAATATGCAGGTCCGTATTGAAAAAAATGAGGTTGAGGGTGGCCCAGAGCGTACGAAACGTTGGATACGAAATCTGATTATGTCAAATTGAGGATAATTTACTGTCGAATAAAAAACTCCCGTGACATTTTTTGATAATATTCGAAATAAAGTGGGAAAAAAAAAAAAAAAATGACAGAATTTACTTTTCTTATGATATCTCAATAACCGGCCCTGATAATCTCGATTTCTTTGAACTGCTTGACAATGCTTCTATGAATGCAACTTTTTCTCCATTTGACCGACCTTCTAACTAACTAACTAAAAAAGTGGCCACTCTGTATATATATATATATATATATATATATATATATATATATATATTAGGGTATGCCAAAAAAACGATGATATTTTTTTTTTTTGCTCTCAGTCCAAAATATCTTAGGAGATGTCCCAACAAAGCTCCTGTTAAAAGCGGAGCACAAAATTCCAATTCTAAGAGGTCCTCCATCGAACTTGAAGTTTTTCCGTTTAAATAACATAGGAAAAGGATTTTTCATTAGTTTTTTGTCCTGCAAACTGTGATGAAATTATTTGAAAACAAAACGAATGGATGGACCTTGTTTATTATTAAATTTGGTACAAAAAATTCTATTGAGTCGAATTTCTATGTTCAATATTTGATTATATAGCTTGAAGAGTTAAATTTCTGATTTTTTGCATTTTTTAGCTGAACTGTAAGAGATAGACAGAAATGTTAAATGACAAATTTCTCGTCAATTTTTCCATATCATCAATAACAACGAAGTTACCGGCTCATGTATATTTATTTTTTCAAATTTTTGCTTTTACGAACTGAAATATTGATAATTAACCGAAAAAATTTGGTGCAAATTTGTTAACACATCAAACTTGCAACAAAATTAAGTGAGTATGATGTTTCGTAGTATCAAACTATAAAATTTACAGACTGAGTCAGTCATATTTTTATGATTTTTCAACTATTTTATAAAATATATTGATAAAGGATATCAAATATGATTGAAATATAAAAACCTCAGTCAATTTACGGCAAAATTTACCTTTGTAAATTTTTTATTTAACCTGTGGCTAAAAAATGTTAACAATATTATTGTTCGTTTCACGATTATTCCTTGCATAAATGTTAAATAGATACAAATGAAAACATTATCGATATATATCGAAATTACAGAATAAAAACGTATCAATTAATTACAAACAATCAGAAATTAATCTGAGAATCACTTACTTGCTTCAGTAGTAAGGGTATAAATTAGAAAATTTTTTTTACTAACCAATCAAATGATAATTATATAGTTTTAAACGCATGAAAATATTTTCTTTTCATTTCTTATAGTAAGCAGTTACAAGTGTATTTTTGTTAAAGTTAGGAAGTCTTTTACGATGCTCCTCGACCACTTGCAGTAAATATTGCTTCTGTTCCTCACTTCGTGTCAAACAAACATTGTACTCCTGGATCAATGCAACGCCTCTTTCAGCGAGATCATTAACAACTTTTAAGTTTGACAGGACAAATTTGCAGTGTTGATAATTTTGATCGAAAGTCCAGATTTCTGGATCCTTGTCCATAAAATCATGCTCCAGTTGAAACTGTTCAAATAAAAATAACGACCGCTGGCTCGCGAAATCGCTAATGTTCATCGATAATAATAAGCTTATATCTGTGACAGTAAACTTTCCGAAGTTCGATTGATCACTTTCAAATAAGCAATCGAGAGAATAACTGAAATTCTTCTCAAGTTATTTTTGTGCAGGAGATTTTTCTCTAGTTTGTGAACGTTTTTTGCCAGTCTTTGTACAATTTTTCGATTCTCACAATGGAATGATGTGAATTGTTTTTACGGAGCAAAAATGTATGCCATACTTGAACAACTTCACAAAGAACGAATGTGGAACTCTCGCGAATTCCAAGCTTTTTTGTTCGACGTATATAAAAAAAACAAAGATAAAACATTGCGCTTCACAGGTAATTTTGAACTATTTGAATTTTTTGACTCAAAGCCAACTAAATTCATGTAGTTCCGTTGGTTTGTTTTTCAGACATTGTTTTTTTCTATCAAAAAGATACACGCGTTGCTGTTGTGGCAATAACTACCTAAAGACTAACCTAAAAACCGAACCAATTAAATCAAAAGACAATAGAATCTACTAATTGAATCAATCAAGCGGTAAGTGATCAATGGCGCGGATATCGATAAATGTAGAGTGGACGCTGAAAGCTAGTTCTCAAAAAAATTTAAATTCAAATCTTCAATAGTCCAATAAGCTTAATTTTATTAAAAATTTTCAATCAGAACAAATCATTTTCAGAATATTGAAATAGTGAGTAAAATATCAATTGAAGTGTAAAAATAAGAGTTTTTTCACATTTTAAGCTAATATTGAAAATTATTGAACTAAAAATAACTGCAATCATATTGTGAATTGTATTTGCTTTTGATATCTTAATGATATTATTATGTATTGTTCGAAATGGACTGTATATTATAATTTTTATTATTATTATTAGTTTGAATAGTATTTATTTCATTAAATAATGCTGCTTGTTTGCAAAAGTAATTCCTATATATTTTGTTTAATTTACATTGTTGCTATGGCAACCGCCATCCACTTTAAGGCACTGCGCAAGGTTGCCGGTTTGAACAATTAATCCAAAATTGATTTGTTGAAAATATAAACAGGATGTTCATAAAATCTTTCTATCAATATTCAATTGAGAATGTTTCCCTTTTTGATACAAAATATAATGAAAAGAAATAGAAAATAATCTTGGCCTTAACATATATTTTATGTCCTTTATCAATATATTTCATAAAATAGTTGAAAAATCATAAAAATATGACTGACTCAGTCTGTAAATTTTATGGTTTGATACTACGAAACAACTTACTCACCTAATTTTGTTGCAAGTTTGATGTGTTAACAAATTTGCACCAAATTTTTTGTTTAATTATCGATATTCCAGTTCGTAAAAGCAAAAATTTCAAAAAATAAATATACATGAGCCTGTAACTTTGTTGTTATTGATGATATAAAAAAATTGACGGGAACTTTTTTATAGAATATCAAAAGTACTACAAATTTGTCTAACTCTTACAGTTTAGCTAAAAAATGCAAAAAACCGAAAATTCAAATTTTAAAGCTATATAACAAATCAAATATTGAAGATAGAAATTCGACTCATGAGAATTTTTTGTACCAAATTTAATAATAAACAAGGTCCATCATTTGTTTTTTCTTTAAGTAATTCCATCACAGTTTGCAGGACAAAAAACTAATGAAAAATCATGTTTCCCATGTTATTTAAACGGAAAAACTTTAAGTTCGATGGAGGACCTCTTAGAATTGGAATTTTGAGCTCCGCTTCCAACAGGAGCTTTGTTGGGACATCTTCTAAGATATTTTGGACTGAGGGCAAAAAAAAAAAATATCGTCGTTTTTTGCACACCCTAATATATATATATATATATATATATATATATATATATATATATATATATATATATATACATATATATATATATATATTATTATGGAAATAATAATGATTTTAATTATTACTATTGCTATTTATTTATTTTTGTTATTTAATAACTAGTCATCATAATAAAATATTTGTTATGATAATATAATGATAAAATATTTAATTCCCTTCGGTAGTGATATACATTTGTTCATAACAGTATATGGGTGAAGAGGAATAAATAAAGTTAACCCATATAAGTTTTCCCTCGAGCATGGGTATGGGGGTGGGTACATGGTGGAATTATAATAATAACCATGTTTATGGAATAGTACAGAAATATATAAAAGAAGACAAATTTGACATGGGATTACTTATTTTGAAATTAATAATGATAATACAATGATAATACAGAGAATACATTAATTAGCAAATATTCACATAAAAGTTATATACATATAAATATACACATAATATTATATATATATATATATATACACAATTTTATCACTGTATTCAGAAAATTGCCAATTTCTTTTCAGAAAGTTAATCTTAAAGTCAGGTCAAGAAGTTGATGGATTTTCAGTCTGTCCGTTTGTGTCATCCAATTCCTCGGAAGTCTTTCAAAGAGTGGAGTAGAGTTGATTTCTTTCATTTCTGGTGGTATAGAGCTATATAGGTCTCAAGTAAACATATGACCGTCGTAGGGTATTTTTTTCAGGTTTTGGTACACATACTGAGTTATTTCTGTGTCGAGTAGCATGAGTGTGGTTAATTGGTATTAATTCGTGTTTATTAAGGTGTTGTCTAGTTACTGTTCTGGAAGAAATAGAGTTGCCTTATGTCCTCTGTGGGGTGTATGGTTTTTCATACATACTTTCGATTGCCATTCGTTGAATAATTTCTAGCTGCGAAATATGATTTGTTGTAGCTCCCCATGCAATTATCCCATAATTGAGGTGGGTTTCAAAGAATGCATAGTATAGTATCCGTAAGTATTTAATATCGAATATTTTACAAAAATATGTCATCTTATACAGTGCATATCTGGCTTTTTCCACGACATAATTGTCATGGATGTCCCATTTTAAATTACTGTCAACATAATTACCTAGATATTTCACACTAGTAGCTGATTTTATATTAAAATTGCCATTTCTAGTAGAAATGTTCACGTTGTAATATGTGGGTAAGAACTTTGCGTATGAGGTAAACGGATCGTAAATAGTTCCATCAACATTAATGGAAATCAGACGACTGTCAAACCATTCCAAAATGATTTTAGAGTGCTTCCCAGAAGTCAGCTTTGTATATGATTGCGGTGTCGTCTGCAAAGCTTATTACGTCTTCTTCTGTCTGTAGTTTATAGATATCGTTCAAATATATATTAAAAAGAATCGGACTCAGGACAGTACCTTGAGGAATACCACTTGACTGTTCTCTTTTCACTGATTTCATCACCTATTTTCACATACTGATTTATATTACTGAGATAACTATTTAGTAAATCATGTGATGCTCCCCTAAATCCAAGTCTATCTAATATCTCTGGTAGTTGGTAGTGGCTGACAGTATCGAATGCTTCCGCAAGGTCAACAAAAATGCATGGGACTGGAGATTTCTTATCAATATATTTACTTATTTTTGATAATTTATTGGATCTTCTGATAATATGTTGTATTTACTGAGATATTTATCGATCCGCATTTTAAGTATTTTTTCAAAGATTTTCGCAATATTGGATATCAGAGATATTGGTCGAAAGTGTTCAACTTCAAGGTTGTTTCCTTTTTTGAAGGCAGGTGTTATTATGGCGGTTTTTTAAGCGTCAGGGCAGTTTCCAGTACGGAATGTCCAGTTTATTATATAAGGGGTTCTGCAATATATTGTGCAATCAGTTTTGAAGTTTCGAATTTAATACCATCAATGCCTGAAGACTTTTTGTTTTTTAGTTTTTCTATTGTTTCTATTATTCCTGATTTTGTTACTCCTACCAAGAAAAGGATTCGTTCAATTGATTTCCTTTTTTACTTGTTAATTTCGAGAAGTAAATACCTATCATAACAATAATGAATATCCGGCTAAGTTGTTCTCACCCTTTTCCACACTCTTTCACCTGAACTCCTTTACCTTATCCCAGCTCAGTCAGTACGCCTATGTATGAGTACGGAGTATCTCCGTTCTCACAGTATGATTCAGTAGTGCCAACTTGTTGCTCTGTTTGAAGTCAAAATATTATTTTCTGGAAAGAATTGTGATTAAGTGATCAATAGGTAAACCATGAATTCGGAAAATCGTCAAATAGTTATTATTTTATTGAAATAAGTCCTTGAAACGACCTAACCTGCGATATCTAACTTATTTCAATCAAAACAGTGGAATAAAGTAGTAAAGAACTTGCTTATGTGTGAAAATAAGTGGTAAATATACGTTTCAAATTTATGCTTAGTCTATGAGCATGGGAAAATACAAATGATAGTTCTGGTCTGAAATACCTACTATTCTTCCGTATGAGTGTTTTCCTGACTCTCGGAAGTGTTCTTCATATATGGGAAGGTACAGCTTCACTGTAGAAGGTCCCCTTTGTTACTGGCAACGTCACGGACAGGATTTTCGTTGGATTTATCAAGTGAGTAGTCTTTCCTTGGTGGTTTATATTCCAATTCCTCTCGGGGTGCGTTTTATAACATTCAATGATAGATTGGATTGTTTTTTCCTTGTATTTTCTGATTATTTTTTCTTCAAAATTCATACGTGATTTCGTTTTTACACAATTCTTCTATCTTCTCCAAGCTTGTTATTCCTTCTTTTGGAAACCCTCACTTTTTGTTTATTTTCACTAATTCACCCTAACCACTGAGATGATTCATCAATGGGGGGATGTGCATGACCTTCGAGCCAACATCAACTTCACAGGTCTATTGATTTTTCAGAGTCTTCGACAACTCTGCGATGATTCATCAATACGATTCGCATGACCTTGGATATTGCGTAAGAGGACCATTGATTTTTCGAATATGTGTATTATGAAATCGAATGAAGTGAGAGGACTCGAGCACATATTGATTTTCGTGTGGCCTCCATATCCAATACACCATTCCGTTTTGAACGATCATAGTGAATCATATCAAAATGGGCGATGCGCCATAGTATGTGAGAGGGTGATGCATATTGATTTTTCATAGTCTTCAGCAACCCTAACCACTGAGATGATTCATCAATGGGGGGGGTGTGCATGACCTTCGAGCCAAGATCAACGTCACAGGTGTATTGATTTCATAGAGTCTTCGACACCTCTGCGATGATTCATCAATACGATTCGCATGACCTTGGATGTTGCGTAATAGAACCATTGATTTTTCGAATATGTGTATTATGAAATCGAATGAAGTGAGAGGACTCGAGCACATATTGATTTTCGTGTGGCCTCTATATCCAATACACCATTCCGGTTTGAACGATCATAGTAAATCAAAATGAACGATGCGTCATAGTATGTGAGAGGGTGGAGCATATTGAGTTTTCATATTCTTCAGCAACCCTAACCACTGAGATGATTCATCAATGGGGGGTGTGCATAATCTTCGAGCCAACATCAACGTCACAGGTCTATTGATTTTTCAGAGTCTTCGACAACTCTGCGATGATTCATCAAGGCGATTTGCATGACCTTGGATACTGCGTAATAGGACTATTGATTTTTTCTGGTATGTGTATTATGAAATCAAATCAAGTGGGAGGGGAGCATATATTGACTTGCATGTTGACCTTGTTTGTGAGAGAGTCATTCCATGTAGGTTGAAGTTTGGTAGAATTGGAAAATGGGCACAATTCTTTTTCAATTTGTCCTTGACTCTTGATGTGTTGCAAGATTAGTTGGAATGTTTTATTCAATGACACTCAGTATGGTGGTTGGGGATTTATTCCTCATGAAATGTGTGCGTGAATTCGTTGTTGATCAGAAGTTGAATTATAGTCAAAAAAAACTTCATCAGCTAGAAGTCAATTCAGTGAGTGTATTTTTCATCAGTGGAAACATATCTTCCCATATCTTGAAATAAAATTAATTCCTCAATTATTGGTGCGGGGAGCAAAAATAAATATAAATTCTAATGATTCACCCAAACCCTCATATTTCCATAGTTGAAAGACAAGCTATTCAATACGCAGCTAAAAAAACAGTTGTCGTTGATCAATGTATCAATTTTTCTTTACCAAAAAATATAGCTGAAACCAATGAGTTCCCCCATATAGAATTGTGTTTATGAAACTCATACAAAAAATTTCATCATAATTGCTACATTCAGAAGTACCACATTGAGAGGGCATAAAATAAAATTAGTTATATACAACAATTTTATCAAAGCAATTCCCCAGCCCTGAAGATCATGCACATTTTTCAGTGGTAATTTTTTTAAAACTTGAAATAATATTTATTCGTTAGTTTAAGTTGTGCTAAAAACAAAATGGCGATTCTGGCACCTGTTTAGCAATCGCTATGGCGTCGCGACGCTTCATTAACTTGCCAGACAAAGTTTATACCGACAAATATGCGCCAGACTAATTTTATAATATTTATTGATGTTTATATTAATATTTCCAAAAGTAACTACTTTTGAAAAAATAACTTCAAAAATATTTTTTCACAATTTCAAAAATTTGTCAGACTGATTTGCAACCGGTTTATAACCTGCTTGTTTCAAAATACTCAATAATAGTATAAAAAGATGAAAATAAACTATTAACTTTAAAATTCGAAAAGTGTTTCGAAGCCAATTTCACCACGGAATTATTCAAGATCGTGAAAATCAACAGCACATATCCACAACCATACATTTTCAAAGACATGTGGAAAAGAATCCCATTCAATGTTGTTTCTATGAAGTTGAATTGAAGAAAACACAAGATCTCAATGTTAACTTGGTCGAGAAGATATTGAAAAGTGAAGGGAATGAAATGTTTGTCAAGTGGCTAGGTTTTTTTCCAATGAAAACAATTCACAGATTAGAAAAATGCAGCTGTTCAGCATTTAATCATATTTGGTATCGAAATAAAAAAAATACATTGTAAAATTTGTTTTATTATCATATAAAAAAAATCGTGAGGAAACAACATTACAACAAAAAATCATATACAACATAACAAAAAAAACATGTACATAATGACTTTCACTCGAAAGACAATTGTTCATCTATCTTTGCCATTCTTCGAGAATTGATGTCATTTCATCATAGGATTGGATCGATTCCAGACTAGCCATGTCTGCGCGCTTTCGAATGCTGGTGTTGTATTTTCTATCTCTATCCACCCTTTGTTTGATGGCATCAGACTTCTTTCGCATTCCAGCAATCTTTTTATCCATTTGATACGCGACTGCAACTTCTTCATCTAATTCTTTATCAGCTTGAGCACACTTTGTGATGGTATTGTTGGATTCAGCGATGTTACGTTTTGCAATATTTCTCTTCTGAGTATAAATTTGCAGTGGCATATGCGAAGCTAGCGATCCAATGGCTGCGGATGCAATTCTCGAAAATGCATCATTTTTTTTCGATCTTTCCTAAGCTTTGGAGGACGATGTCGACGATTTCGAGGTACTTGGCTTCGAACTGTTCGAAGCAGCATCTTGTTTTAGAGTTCGAGTGGTGGCGTTGGGAAGGTCAGGTGTGGATCTCCTCTCTCGTTTTGGAAGCTGGACCTGAATATCCTGAAGAACTTGGATGACAGGAGCCTTTTCAATGATTCGGTCAGGAATAGAGATCACAGGTGGAGAACCGGTTGGCAATTGAGATATAGAAACATCTTGCAGATATGGCACCTCAGCCGCACTTATCAAAATGAATTCATCAATATCAAAATTCAAATCCATCATGTCATCGTCCTCTTTCGATGCTGCTGCTACTTCAACACTGCTATGTTCGTCAGCAGTAAGTAATTTTTCCAAAATAGTAATATCGTTGGAATTCATCGTAGTTATAAACTTTAACAAACACACACACGTACTACTCGTCGTCTTGAAAAGTGTTGAGAATGATTATGTTAAAAAAACTCTACACTTTATGAATATTTTTCCAACACTCCACCCTTTTCCCCAATACTGCAGTAGTGTGCACTTGCACTCGCGTACGATCCCCGATTCGATTTCAAGGTGATCTTGCATTTCTATCGAATGGTTCTCAGTTGACTCAAAAATCAATATCACATAATCTCCTCCCATTCCCCCCCACCTACTGCAGTGAAAGTGTATCATCCCCGATTCGATGTCAAAGTGAGCTTGCATTTCTTTCGAAGCTTTGTGGCTGACTCAAAAAAAAAACAAGGTCACCACTTGCATTTCTAACTGAAAAATAATCGAATTTCACATAACTTATTGATATAGTATCACACTTTTGCGAGTTGAATGATTAATATGAAGACCGATATGAAAAGTGGGACTTTATTTCTGGAAAATATAAATTTGCTATATAGCTACATGGAACTTTGATTAAAAACCGCGAAAAAAATATATGGGAATTGAAAACGATGATGAAATGTCAAGTGTACATTATCCGATAATTATATTTGCTCCCACTTTTTTGCCAATTTCATCACAAATCGAAGTTATTATTCATTATTCAATGTACATACATCCCGCGGTATTATCAAAAACAGTGCAATATCACACATTCAACAATAGTGGCAGTATCGCAATATGACATACTAACGTTTACTGGAACAATATATGAATGTTACAAAAAGTGATTTCCAAAATCTTCCAAGAGAAATAACCCAGTCCTGAACTTGTTATTTTGGATTAGAAAAAAACATATTGATTCCCAATAATCAAAATACATGAATTCCATAATCACTAAAGTTCCTATGATTTTAACCACTGTATATCACAGAGAAAATATTTCCAAACAACTTGTCAGCGAAGAATTCCAAATTCCGAATTTCATAATCATTTTTGACTGTGGGCATATATTAGAATGAATATGTATGGATTTGATATGTGACACAAAAGTGATATGAACTTTGATAATGACAATATTATCTTTTATTGAGATTTTTGCTTCATGGTATCAATTGTTATTTGAGATATAAAAAATATGAATGTATATTACTCGATTGGTGAAATTAGACTGACGCTCAATCATTGCTGTTATCAATTGTCGACTAATGCATGGATTCGTTTCATTCTATTCTACCATATTTTGACATAGAAAATATGATGTTGTTTTGGAAATTTCTCGATTGTGAGAATTGAATTGAAAGGATGATATTTTTTACGAAATAAGAAGTTGGTTCTCGAATCAAGGTAGTGCGCTATAGGATTTCAGTTGTAGATTACTATTTCATTGTTTTTGGTTCATAAGATCTTTGATATTTGGCACAAAAATATGAACTTGGTTTGGGCATTTATCAATTATGAGGAATGATGTTGGAGCTCAGTAATAACACTATTGTGGGCTTCGCTTTACCGTATTCAATGATATTCGAAATGTGAAAAATGTAAAATTAATTATTTCTCGAGTGATTGAAGGGATTATGAGTATTGGTATTATTCTTAAAAGAAGCTGAATAAATAATATTACACCATCATGGAAGGGATTTGATTGGATATGTTTACATATCAGAATGAATCCGATTGAATAGTGGACGTTTCATGTATCATAGAAAAAAAAGCAAAATATCGCAAGAATTATTGATGGAAATTATGAACATGACAAAAAAAGACCATTTAATTCATATATTCCCACGAGGAGTCAATAATTTCAACTCAAACTTTGAACATTGACGAAAGAAATGAAGTTTTATGAAGTTGACAGTCTGAGTGTAACATATTTCAGGATAGCTATAGAACAACTGAGTAGCAAATAGGAATATCGCAAATTTTCCCATTGCTTTCTTGTGAATAATCGATGAAAGTATATTACATTGAATGTATTTCTGATATGATATACAATCCACTCATCTTGCTAATATTCACACCCATATAGTCTAGCCACAATTCATTGCATATCGTAACTATCTATTCCATCTTCCATCAAATAATTAAATTATTGTATCTAAAGAGTACTGAAAGATTATCATACATGCAGAAACATGAATCCTAAATTTTAAATTCAGGTAATTCCCATGTTATTTCTCATTATAACATTCAGTGAGCTGTGAGGCTACACCTTCGTCAGTGAAATATATTGCTAGTTGATTTCTGAATAATACTAGCGATCAATATGGTTCACATGTTCTCATAATAAAAAAAGGAGCACATTATTCACATATAATATTGAAATCTACTCACACATAATACATATTATGTCGAACTCACTAAAACAATTGTTTTGCACGAAAAATTGTGGAATATATCACTGGAAAATATCTGCGCTAAACGCGACGATTCAACACTGAACTAATATCGATTTCTGCTGAACTTAGACTGAAAGGACTTTTTCATTTATTTGCCAAAACTCAATGTATAATAGTTAGTTACAATGAAGGGAAGATTAATCGTTTGTTCGAAGAATGGTGCGTTGACCACCATATCTAATTGACGAGCCTATTGTGCAATTTTTACCATTGATGTGAATGCAATTATCAATATTTTGTCTAAACGGTACAGCCGGTGTTTGTCAGATACATATTGAATGGATTGTTTTTCAACTAGGGGGTGGAAATATGAGGCTTTGGGTGAATAATTATTATTATATTTCATCAATTTTATTTCAAGATATGGAAAGATATGTTTTTGATATGGTAAATGCATCAGTAGAACCATATTCAAATCAAATTTGCCTACATCTTCACAGAACATTCAGCGACTTCATCTTGAGGAAAGCAACGTTTTAGAATGGTTGGTGTCGTCTTCATTGATATGAGAGCTCGAACTCTCGATGGTTGAATATCAATTGATTTGATCCAAAACTGACTTGAATAATGAATGTCGGAAACTGAAACAAAAAAGAATTGTTAATATATTCCATTGATATTATAATAACAATTTGACTTATGTGAAGAAATATTCCAATGTAGAGCTGTTGAATGTATTTTCTCATAAATCACTATATTCTAACGAAAAAAAATATTTTTATTCAATGAAATTGAATTCGACAAGAGTTCGAGTCCTCGAACTAGTTGACGCTTGAACACTTTGCCCCAAGTATTTGATTGGTTAGCCGAGATTTGAATAGAATATTATTATTATCATCATGTAATGTAATTGGAAAATACACTCACTGAATTGACTTCTAGTTGATGTAGTTTTTTTGTTGACTATAATTCAACTTCTGATTAACAACGATTTCATACACACACATTTTATAAGGAACAAATATCCCACCACATATAGTGTCATCGGAGAAGACGTTCCAACTGATCTTGGAACACATCAAGAGTCAAGGTCAAATTGAAAAAATAACTTCTTTGTGTTGAGTTGTTGAGTTGTTTCACTTAATGTAGTGGGGTGGTGTTTTGCCTCCTATAAAAAGGATGGATGCGTTGGTGAGAATTCAAAAAACAGTGTGATATTTAGCCAAGTGGTAGTTGGGTTAGTGTATATTTTCAGTGTGAATGATCTATATATATATATATATAATATATGGAAGAAAAAAGGTAGATTAAGGAATAAAACGAAGTTCAAAGTTACTACAATCACATTAACATTGTTTGAAATTCTATGAATATAAATGTGTGCTCTATATGGTGTGATAAGTGGAATATATATATATATATATATATATATATATATATATATATAACAATATCTTCCCTTCCAATGAATAAACCTTTCATTATAAAAAGTATTACCGTTTATACCATCCGATTCGATAGATCGATTTCTTCAACATTACAGGAAGATTATGAATGTCATTCATTCAAATCATGTTTGCCCAAAGGTATTGCAAACCAATTCAAAGATATTGATGTAGTTTGCATCAATGCTTCTGGTGTCAAGTATACACTCACATATTTGGGGAAAAGTCCACAAATTTCAGAAGAGACAAGAACATGAGCTCTAGTGAAATATGACTGGGTATTCAACATTTCTTACATAGTCCAATACTTTATTTAAAAGTTGAGACATAGTAAGGTAGTTTAATGTAAAATATTTTTTCTGAAAATTACATTGGAGCATTTTTCATCAAAACCTCATTTTGTGTGAGTACTACTAGTGAAACGTCCGATGGACAATATTTCAATTATTTTTTCATTTCAGACCTTTCAATATGTGAATGCTCTACTCTAGTCAAAGTTTGAACAAAGTCGTGGATATACATTCATCCATTGAAAGACTGCATTCCTACTTCAATACATTGAGTTGGGATGCCCTTCATGCAATAAATTATGACCTGAATGTTTGATTCGATGATGAAGTTCGAAGGTGTTCGCAAAAACACGAGCAGTATAACTCTGGTGCGTATCTTTGTGAGAGATTTGGTGAAGGAGATATGGACTTGTACCAATTTTGAGAGGAAATGGTCAAATGTGTTCTGAAAGGATATCTCCACGATTTGTTACCCTACCCACCTGATGACATCATCCAGAAATATGAACTGCCCCAAATCGATGATGATGATGATGATGATAATAATGACTCATTGAATTAAGACATTATCAAATTGTAAAAAATATGTCAAATAAAACTCAATCCTCCATAAAATACATTTATATATTTTTCAATCTCAACAGTGACACATCAGTTTGTTAATCTAACCAAATCTTGCATCATAAGAGGTATCTCATGGCTCAACCTATTCTTAAACGTATCTTGTAACCCACGATATTTCAATAATAAGTCAATTGGTGATTTTAACGCATCTTGTGTGAATTCATGATAAAAAAATATATACTTTTTCGTATACGTACAGTGTTGCAGCTTTTTTGGCATAGTGCATGGAATGAAGCAAAAATTTTACCTTGGAGATATAGGGGTTGTATTTTGTCTATAATGATTCCAATCAAGCAAAGCGCTTTCGGTCAACGGAAGGGAGAGATTGATTTTTTCGTTATATACTCAGAAGTTTTATTAATTTAAATTATTTTTATATATATATATATATAATATTATATATATATATATATATATATATATATATATATATATATATATATATATATACGTACCCGACGGATGATTCCAAGCCCAATACACACAATAGGGGTTTGGAAGCCCAAGTTGATTTTCACTTTATCAATGTGTATTTCCATGGAAAATATAATACTTGAGTAATTATAGGAGGAACCAGTAAGAGGGGTAACATTTTTAAACATACAATCTGACAACACATTTCAAAGGTTTTACTAGTCCCGTAATATGCAACGGTAATTAGGAAGCCCATCTTAAAAAAGTATAGATCTTGTTACCTATATGAAGCCCGGCGATGTTGCCATATTGTTCGAGCAGTATTAATTAAGTAGCCAATGCTTGAGACGGTCTTGATATGTGACTTATTACTTTGACTTATACTAGGTAAACGGTGTTCCGATATAGACTTATCATTTTTCATCATTTATTAAAATAACAATTTTCTGAATTTAAATAATCCTGTGCACCAATAGATATTGATACGATGTGAGGCAATAATAGAAATAATAATCTAGAGTTATGAAGGAAATACTATTCTGATTTATGAAATACATGAAATTATCAAGAATAGAATTTGTGGACCTATTTTCGAAAGGCTCATTTGTTTCGGAATGTATTATAAACGAATGTCTTCAATCGAATCCAGTCTTCATTTGTGAACTCGTCCTTTTTGGATCAAAGTAGCTCTTCATATTCATGTTTATTTGGGATGATTTTTTTTTTAATGTGTTTCGCAAAATATTCCTTGGCCAATTTTTTTTCTCATTCAGACCATCGTACTCGACCTGCTGATGCTTTCAAGCCAGATTTATTTGAAATATAAATTAGTAAATGTGTGATGTGCCATTTGAAAAGACGTACGGTGACATGAGAAAAAAATGCATAGGTCGTCAAACGATGACGTCATGCCGAATAGCATTTTAAGTGGACGGAACGTAGCGGCCACGATTCTGGAAAATTTTGAAGTGTTTGGCCACAACCACTGCCATGTAATATTCACGGTTCTATCACGTGGCGGCTACCAGAATGGAGAACACTTTCGTGTTGCTACGTTTCGATCTACGTTCCTGGATCTCAGAGAGCCACATTCCAACCACGTTGTGGTCACCTGACAAAAACGTGGATATGTAGTGGACGACACTAGACACATTGAACAACTGACTGATATGTAGCTCGATCTCTGTTCAGCAACATATTTTTGTGATAAATGTTCCTCATTCTTCCATTTTGCCTGATTCATTTCTAACCCCCGATCAACTTTAACATATAAATATACAAACGCGTAGGTAAGTATATTGAATTTGGATACTTCTGATCGGATTCAAATTAAAACGATTGAAAGTTTTATGTGAAATATGGGTGTTGTAGCTCTTATGTGAGCAAGCGCCATCTGAATACACTCAATTTAAGGAAAGCATTATAATTTTGAAAATAACTCGCCTCTGAAATTATGTAATTAAATCCCTCGAACATTGTTTTATCAATCTTGGTTAGTTGAAACAAATACTTACGTATCAAATTACCACGTTTGATGCAGTGCTGATGACAAATACATCTTTATTGAATAATTCGATCATTTCTCTAATAATGGCGACCCAGCATATTCCTGTAAATATGGCGGCTTTTGCAGAATATAATTTTAAAGTCGCAGAAAGTGTAAATATACCACTCTAAAGCTCCTCCCATCATAAAGTGCCCAGTGGAACTGAATTATTAATTTTTCCACCACTGGAGAGTGGCACCCACGTCACAGGCCCATGACTCACCACTTCAAAGTTCTAACCTTAAAATTACAATAGGTCCCATACCCTTGAAAGGGGCTAACACGTCGGGCTATCATAACCTGCCACTTCAAAGTTTTAACTTCGAAATTGCGAATACATATTCATTAATTGTTAAAAAAGGACATGTGGCAAGTATAGTGGATTTGTGCAGCTCCAATCAACAATTATGAAGTAACAATTATCAATTAACAAGTAAAGGAAACGATGGCATTTATGCAAACAGAATTGACAATTGAAGTATAAATATTAAGCAGGAGCACAAGTCAGAGATCGCAGAAAACGTATAACCCATTCCATATTGAATAAAATCATTCATGTTCCACATAACAGGTAAACAAACTTTTTGTAAACCACAATAAAATAATTTGAGAAAACTTAGGTTAGCTTTCGTCATCGCGCGGAATGGTGAATTCTGAAGGTTATCACCTATGGAGAAAGCAAGAACGTGGCAACCATCACCACATATCACAATCAAGTGCCTGCCACATTGAAGGCTTTATGGAAGTTACCAAAACGTCACCAAAACTATCATACTCTCTTGAAAGTGACTGTGACTTCTGAGTGATATTTAAGTGGTACAGTATGGTTACCGCAACGGTTATTTTCCACTTTTGAATTTGAAAACCTTTCAAGTGATTTGCTCAGTGGCCATACTGTTCCAGACACCTCAAATGACACTAATAAGTTATAGAACTGTGGAGTGGCTACCATAGATGGAAATTACGTGACTAAAACCATACACATATAAAATTTCAGTTATTCTTACTGTGTAGTGGTAGATTTAGTTGTGATTACGTGATAACCACCGAGTCGAAGTTGCAGTATCAGTTTCTGTCACTATAATGCTGCTTGGGATATGAATACTTCAACTTTTCAAAATGTCTAGTCAAAAACAGTATGATGGTAATCAACTTGCTGCAATAATTCAGCTTCACCTATGTTAATATGGTTTGATATACAGAATACAGTGAATTTATGATGGTATTTCATTGAAAAAATATTTTTTCAATAGTCGCGTCGACACTTGATGAAAATCCATAATTAAAGTAAACTAAAAACACTTCACTACGATTTTCGCACTTTTTTTTTGTGGAAATCGTATTGAAGAAAAATTATAAAATTTTTTAGATAAAAATATATGTAACGTTGTAATTCAAATTCATTCAATTGTAATAAAACAAATATTTTGTTGAAAAGGGGAACATACGCAATTGAAAATTGAATAGAAATATTTTCCTGAAAATTGAAAAATCGACGACAATAATGAGGTTATTTTTTGTATTATCTAACAGAAAACAACTACTTCCCCGGCCACAGCCACATCTGATTTAATGAACATCATCTTCATAAAATCAGGATTAATTATTTTTTGTTGAATTATTTGGTTTCAACAAGCTTGTCGCGCGAAGTGTTCATAATGGTAGGTACCAATTGATTTGATTGGGCAGTGATTAGTTGGTAAGTAAGAACTTGTCGAATTATTTAATTTTTACAAAGTATTCATGAAAAAAGATAATAATTGATTTCATTGGACAATGAATGGTTGGTAAGTAACAACTTGTCGAAGTATTAATTTTATTACAATTCGCGCGACAAGCTTTTTGAAACCAAATAATCCGACAAAAAATAATTGAACCATTGTCAGCAGTGACTTGAATTTATTTTATACGTTTTAGTACACGGCTTGAATAAAAGCTTGTCTTTAAAAAGTATTTCAATTAGTAATTTTATTTTTTGCTTTTTAGTTAGTTCGCCTTAATTTGTTCTTTTTCAAAAGAGCATCGTTATTACAAGTTCTCTTCCCTGTAAGTTTTGGAAAGAAATCATGATCTCCGACACCAAAAACTCCTACACAATAATAAAGTTTATAAGCAAAAGACACCCATCATTTAAATGGGCTTTTCAATATTTTTTTCTAAACAAATAACATATTTTTTCAATTTACCTTGAAGTTGAACCTTTCGAAAATCCATTTCTTTTTGTTAAACAGCTCTAGATCCATTATCTTGCCTATGACGATTGTTTGAATAAAGGGTATATTAGATAAAAAAAATGCAATCATTCGTAAACTATTGAAGCGATCTAGCTGAAATTGGATACAACTATTGCCCCCCCAACCAAAAATTATAAACATTCCTAAAATAGTTAAAAAAAATATAGTTTTTCAGCGTTTTTCTAGAATTTATCCATCGATTTCAACGCATAAATGATCAAATTGTAGATCTTTCTGAAACCTACAACTTTAATGGATACAGCTTTTTTCTCAGACGTAGTAGGAGAATTATAAGGTCCGAAAACTGAATTTTTCGACTTTGATCGTTGTTTATAAAGAAATTGGGCAAATCTGGCAGTGAGTTTCTATTTGTTTATAATGTTCTATCTCCTAAAACCTTTTGATATCTGTAATAAATTGAATAAACTTAATTCGTCCATAGACTGGGCTACATGACTACTATGAAAAGAATAGAAATAAAAACCAGCACTTGCTGTAAATCATTTTGAATCGTCGTGCAATTTTGATTTCGATTCAGTAAAAATTTTGGAAATGTGGATGACTTATTCAAAGAGATTGTTGAGAAAAAGGATTTGAATCAATTTCCATGATAAATGCGTAAACTAAAAAAGTGATTCACAAAACCTGACAAAAATATACACGCACCTTTTAGAAAAGTTCGAAAGAAAAACAGATTTCTGAAGAATAATAGATAAATGATTCGTTTTTTTTCTTTGCTTTATCTATGTAGCGCTCGAGTATTTCAGGTGGTATGATCAGCTGTTCATTGACTATTCACTGTCGTATTTCGTTTTATTTTAACGTGCCTGTATTTGTTTGATTACATTTTTGAAATTTTTAATGTGTAGTTTATGCCAATGTGTTTTTTATCGAAAGGAGTTTGTATCGATTACTCAACAGTTTTCTGAAGTTGGATTCATGAGCAGGAAAAACTGAGTTTCAAAGGTCGATCGTGGATGTGTTCCCTGTTCTCACCTATACGTGAATATTGTCATTTCAGCTTTGAAAAACAAATCAATTATTCCGAAACGTCAGCGATAAAAAATTATTTGTATCCCTGGTCCCAATTCTTGTTAAATCAACCAATATTGAATTCGTGGGACGATGAATCATTTATCAATTCAGAATAGTACAGCATTATCACTTATGCTCAGTTAGAATTTTCAAATTTCTATTATTGTTGGAACTTTATAAACATCGAAACGAACGAACGACATGGGTTTTTTTGTGAAATCAAATTATTATTCCACAAGTTCTCCACTTCATAATAAAAATGAAAATAGAAAAAATCTTAAAACGAATTCTTTATTCAAATGCACCAAAATAAAATAATTTATTTAGATGGGTGGGAAGTTATTCTGTAACAGATTCAAAAACTTCTCCCGCAATATTTTCAGATTGAATACAAAAAAATTTCTTGCGGTAAGCTTTGAATCTGTTACTTGCAGGATAACCAACGTCACCCATCTAAAGATATTAGTTTTGAATCTGTTTCACTATAATCTACGTTACCCATCTAAAGAAATTATGTTTCTATCTGTTCTTCTGAATTGAAGCTTGTTTTGAAAATGCTTTTAATTCATATTTCCGTAATTCCTTTGTCATTCATTTGAAATCCGCCACCCAAATTCCGAAGCCACCAATTTCAAATATATTCGTGAAACAAAACTCGTTCACTCCAATGGATTCTTGAATTTTGACTGCAAAATGCCCTTGATAACAATATTATTCAATATTGGATTAGATTACAAAAATTGTCCGTCATCTTGAATTATCTAAATCTGAGGAAAAAAACTCCCACCCAAAAAACCCGTACATACAATTGTATTCAAAATCACAAATTTGTTGTAGTATTCCTGCCTCTGACCCCAAAATCCCCTTGACCTCAATTTTGCTAGATTCACAATATGAACAACAAACCTTGTCCACCATCTTGAATTTTCGAATGGCGAAAAAAGTTAATAATCTCTCATACTTTGAATAAAATCATATCATAAAAAAAAAAACGTTCTCCATTCTTGAGCAGCCATCATGAATTCTAGAATTTCGACAAAAAATATGACATCCGACGCCAAAAACCATAAATCACAGAACTTGCCGGTAGTCATCTTGTTTTTGATATCGAAATGCATTTTCACCAGACTTATACACGTGTGCGAAATTTCAATGCCCTAGCTCAATTAGAACTAGACGAAATTTTGTTTGCGATATTTTACCTGAATATATTAACTTACACTACTAACAGAGATCCTAATGGTGAAGTTAAATAAAAACTTCTATCAAATGAAAAATTCTCCCAATCAAACGATATTACCAAATATAAGTAAAAAAAGATCAATTACGATTCTCAGTCAAAACGTTGATACAAACTGAGGAAATAATCTATATAAAATATCCTTCCTCAACTTTTGCAATCTTTCTTGCTAGGTTAACCATTAATCTTGAACAATTCATCATGTCACATCACTCCGTTTCCAGATCGGGCGTCGAATGAATTAACACGTACAAATTAGAAGACGGAAATGCACGTAATTAAAATACGTCATCGCAATGTTGCCACTATTTTGGTATGAATAATCATCGAAAAAAATGGCTGGGCCTCGTATATCTGACAGAACACAATCAACATATACCCAACGTGTTATGCGCGATCTGTCGGCAAGCACCAAGAACTACGCCGTGTATGATTTGTGGTATACGGCCAACTTAAGAAGCCCGATCGAAAATTTGTCATATGACGCCATGAACTACGTAAAGACCAGAAAATGATTTACACACGCTAATAATTACGAAGCCCGATACCCGGCTTTGTATGTCAGGGGTGGGCTTGGTATCTTATTCACAATATATCGTTTTGGGCTTCTTATTGACGGATAACATGTGTATATATATATATATATATATATATATATATATTATAATAATCAAAAAAGCTCAAATTACGACTGAAATTCACAATCCACAAGTATCGCGTTTTGCAAACGCATCTCTATCCAAAGTCATTGAATCAAGCAAAATATGAATACTTGCACAATGTATTGGCACCAATCGAAGGATCGAGATTCTTCACATTCAGTAATAATGAGACAAACCAATTCAGTGTTCATTTCGAAGATATGATTTGGGAAAACTGAATATAATTCAAGCATATTTTGTTGGAACGTCACAAATATTTTTCTATCTGCATAACTATTCTACGAGTTCAACAGCTGGTGCGTAATACAACCATCATAATTTAAAGCAGAATGAATTATTCACCGATGTAACATTCAAAGAAATTTTAATGATGTGCGTGAAATGTAGGATGATCAGTGGATTCCTTGTCATCGGTTAAGATCGAAGTATGTAATGGATGATATCACAATGGATTCGAAGTTTGTACATCTGATATCTCAATTCGATAAGATAAACATTCATTGCACTATCAAGGTCACTACAATAAATAGTCGACGTCGCGACACGTCATCGATGGCGTCTATATGGCGTCGATATGGCGTTGCGACGCGTCATCGATGGCGCGATAGCGTCGTTTAGCATTTAATCATATTTTGTATCGAAATGAAAAAATAAATTGTAAAATTTGTTTTATTATCATATAAAAATCTGAGGAAACAAATTACAGCAAAAAAACATATATAACATTACAAGAACAAAAATCATATACTTAATCACTTTCACTCAAAAGACAATTGTTCAGCTCTTTTTGCCATTCTTCGAAAATTGATGACGTGTCGCAACGTCGACGTATTTATTGTAGTGACCTTGACGAAGTGCAATGAATGATTTAGTCTTATAGAATTGAGATATCAAGGATGTACGAAAGTGTCGAATCCAGTGTGATATCATCCATTACATACTTTTTATCTTTATCGATGACAATGCATCCATACTGATCATCCCAACATTTCACGCACATCGTTTTGAAATTGCGACATCAATTCTCGAAGAATGGCAAAAAGAGCTGAACAATTGTGTTTGGAGTAAAAGTGATTAAGTATATGATTTTTGTTGTTGTAATATGGTATATGTTTTTTTTGCCGTGATGATGTTTCCTCAGGAGTTTTTCATATGATAATAAAACAAATTTTACAATATATTTTTTCATTTCGATACAAAATATGATTAAATGCTAAACACTTGCATGTCGACGCCATCGATTACGCGTCGCCACCCCATGTCGACGCCATCGATCACGTGTCGCGACGTCGACGTATTTATTGTAGTGACCTTGACGAAGTGCAATGAATGATTTAGTCTTATCGAATTGAGATATCAAGGATGTACGAAACTGATAACATCCATTACATACTTTTCGATCTTCATCGATGACAAGGAATCCATACTGATCATCCCAACATTTCACGCACATCATTCTGGAATTTCTTTGAATGTTACATCGGGTGAGATGTGAATTCATTTCGTCTTGCTTGAAATTCATGATGGAGTTGGTATTGCCACGCACCAGCTGTTTGGGAACTCGTGAATAGGTATATGCAAGATAGGAACAATATTTGTAACGTTCCATACTTGAATATGATTGAATTATATTCAGTTTTTTCGCAAATCATATCATCGAAAATGAACACTGAATTTGGTTTGGTCTCAGAGGGTTGCACAATGTCTGCATTATTACTGATTGTGAAGAAACTCAATCCTTTGATTGGTGCCAATACGTTGCGCAAGTATTCATATTCTGCTTGATTCAATGACTTTGAATAGAGATGCACGTTTGCAAAACGCTATACTTGTGGATGTGTAAGTTTCAGTCGTAATTTGAGCTCTGCATTGAGATTTGGGAAATGGAAGCAAAACATTTTATGGAAACCCCCTCATCTCTTTTACATGCTCATAAGTAAAGCTTGTGAGCTATCATCAGAGAGGAATCAATCTCTCCCTTCCATTGACCGAAAGGCTTTGTTTGAATAAAATCACAATAGACAAAATACAACCCTGTATCTCCAAGGTGAAATTTTGCTTCATTTCATGCACTATGCCAAAAAAAGCTGCAACAATGAAACATACGGAGAAGTATTTATTTTTCTATTATGAATTCACACAAGATGCGAAAATCACCAACTGACTTATTATTGAAATATCGTGGGGTACAAGATAATTTTAAAGGGGATAGGTTAAGCCATGATATACCTCTTATGATGCAACTTTAGGTTAGATTAGCAAACTGATGTGTCACTGTTGAGATTGATGAATAAATGAATGTATTTTATGGAGAATTGAGTTTTTTTTTGACATATTTTTTTCAATTTGATAATGTTTTAATTCAATGAGTCATTATTGTCATCATCTTCATCATCATCATCGATATGGGGCAGTTCACATTTCTGGATGATTTCATGAGGTAGGTATGGTAACAGATCGTGGAGATATCCTTTCAGATCAATTTGACCATTTTCTCAAAAATTGGTACAAGTCCATATCTCCTTCACCAAATTTCACAAATATACTGCTCATGTTTTTGGAACACCTTCGAACTTCATCTTCATCGAAGCAAACATTCAGGTCATAATTATTGTATAGACGGCATCCCAACTCAATGTATTGAAGTAGGAATGCAGTCTTCCAATGGATGAATGTATATCCACGACTTTGATCAAACTTCGACTAGAGTAGAGCATCCACATATTGAAAGGTCTGAAATAACAAAATAATTGAATCATTGTCCATCAGAGGTTTCTCAGAAGTACCAAACAAAATAAAGTTTTGATAAAAAATGCTCTAATGTATTTTTTAAAAAATAAAATAAAAATGGAATATCTATATTTCACATTAAACTACTTTACTATGTCCCAACTTTTAAATGAACTATTGAGTAGTAAAAATGTTGAATATTAGATAAGTCAAATTTCACCAGAGTCCATGTTCTTGAATCTTCTGAAATTTGTGGACTTTTCCCAAATATGTGAGTGTATACTTGACACCAAGCATTGATGCAAACTACATCACCATCTTTGAATTGGTTTGCAATACCTTTAGGCAAACATGATTTGAATGAATGACATTCATAATCTTCCTGTAATGTCGGAGAAATCGATCTATCGAATCGGATGGTATAAACGGTAATACTTTTATAATGGAAGGTTTATTCATTGAAGGAAGATATTGTTTTCTGTTCTAAAATTTTCACCTTTGCACAATTATTTATCTGATTTTTCCAAATCTACTTCAATAAGAGACATAGTAAAGCTTATTATATATATATATATATATATATATATATATATATTCCATTGTCACAACATATAGAGAACACATTTACATTCATAGAATTTTTAAACAACGCTAATGCGCTTGAAGTACCTTTTGAACTTCGTTTTATTCTTTGATCTACCTTTTTCTTTTTATATATTTTTATATATATATATATATATATATATATATATATATATATATATATATATATATATATATATTTTTTATTTTTGTTTTTAACAACCTTTAGGTTTGAAAACTTGTAGAGTTAGAAATGGGACCTATTTTATATGGGGATCCAGAAACCACTATATATATATATATATATATATATATATATAGATTATTCACACTGAAAAAATACACTAGCTCAACTACCACTGGCTAAATCACACACTTTTTTGAATTCTCACCAACGCATCCATCCTTTTATAGGAGGCAAAACACCACCCCACTACATTAAGTGAAACAACTCAACAGCTAACAAAAAGTCTTTTTTTTCAATTTGACCTTGACTCTTGATGTATTCCAAGATTAGTTTCTTATAAAATGTGTGTGTAAGAAACGTTGTCAATCAGAAGTTGAATTATAGTCAACAAAAGAACTATATCAAATAGAAGTCAATTCAGTGAGTGTATTTTTCAATGACAGTACATGATGATAATAATATTCTATTCAAATCTTGCTAACCAATCAAATACTTGGGGCAAAGTGTTCGCGTCATCGAATTGAGGACTCGAACCTTGTCGAATTCAATTCCATTGTAAAAAATATTTTTTTCTCTTGTTAGAATTTAGTGATTTATGTAGAGATAGTTCCTCAATAAAAAATGCATTCGACAGCTCTTCATTGGAATATTTCTGCACGTGAGTCAAATTATTATTATAATATCAATGGAATATATTAACAATTTTTTGTTTCAGTTTCCGACATACATTATTCGAGTCAGTATTGTATCAAATCAATTGATATTCAACCATCGAGAGTTTGAGCTCTCATATCAATGAAGACGACACCAACCATTCTAAAACGTTGCTTCAAGATGAAGTCGCTAAATGTTCTAGACGATGTAGGGAATGTGATTTGAATATGGTTCTACTGATGCATTAACCATATCAAAACAAATCTTCCCATATCTTGAAATAAAATTAATGAAATATAATAATAATTATTCACCCAAACCCTCATATTTCCACCCCTCAGTTGAAAAAACAATCCATTCAATATGTATCTGACAAACACCGGCTAATACGTTTAGACATAATATTGATAATTGCATTCACAGCAATGGTAAAATTGCACGATAGGCTCGTCAATTAGATATGGTGGTCTACGCACCATTCTTCGAACAAACGACCAACCTTCCCTTCATTGTAACTTACTGTTATACATTGATTTTTTTCAAATAAATGGAAAAGTCCTTCCAGTCTCAGTTTAGCAGAAACCATATTAGTTCAGTGTTGAACGTCGTTTAGCGCAGATATTTCCAGTGATATATTCTACAAATTTTCGTGCAAAACAATTGTTTTAGTGAGTTCGACATAATATGTATTATGTGAGTAGATCTCAATATAATATGTGAATAGTGTGGTCCTTTTTTTATCATGAGAACATATGAATCATATTGATCGCTAGTATTATTCAGAAATCAACTAGCAATATATTTCACTGACGAAGGTATAGCCTCACAGCTCACGAATATTATAATAAAAAAAATGACATGGGAATTACTTGAATTTAAAATTTAGAATTCACGTTTCTGCATGTATGATAATTTTCCAGTACCTTCAGATACAATAATATGATTATTTGATAAAAGATGGAATAGAAAGTTACGATATGCAATGAATTGTGGCTAGACTATAGAGTTTGAATATTAGCAAGATGAGTGGATTGAAAAATTCCAATAATTTTACTCTTCAAAATCCAAGATGTATATAGTGATCATCATTTCAAATAATATTGATGAATATGAAGTTGGCTAGAATTGTATATCATATCAGAAATACATTCAATGAAATATACTCCATTGATTATCCACAAGAAAGCAATGGGAAAATTTGCGATAATTCCTATTTGTTACCAGTTGTTCTAGAGCTATTCTGAATATGTTACACTAAGACTGTCAACTCCATAAAACTTAATTTTTTCCGTCAATGTTCAAAGTTTGAGTTGAAATTATTGACCCTCGTGGAAATATATATGAATAAAATGGTCTTTTTTTTGTCATGTAGGAAGTGTGTATCGATTTTTCGATCAGGTTGATGTGTTCATAATTTCCATCAATAATTTTGCGGTATTTTTTTTTTTTTCTATGATACATGAAACGTCCACTATTCGATCGAATTATTCTTGATATGTGTACATATCCAACAATCGAATCCCTTCCATGAGAGTGTATATATTTATTCAGCTTTTAAGAATAATACCAATACTCATAAATCCTCCAACACTGGAAATAATTAATTTTACATTTTTTCACATTTCGAATATCATTGAATACGGTAAAGCGAAGCCTACAATAGTGTCATTACTGAGCTCCAATATCATTCCTCATAATTGATAAATGCCAAACCAAGTTCATATTTTTGCGCCAAATATCAAAGATCTTATAAACCAAAACAATGAAATAGTAATCTTCAACTGAAATCCTCCTCGATTCGGAGAACCAACTTCTTATTTCGTGAAAAATATCATCCTTTCAATTCAATTTCACAATCGAGAAATTTTTCCAAAACAACATCATATTTTTATGTCAAAATATGGTGAATAGAAGAAACGAATCCATGCATTAGTCGACAATTGATAATAGCGAATTGAGGGTCAGTCTTATTTCACCAATCGAGTAACATACATTCATATTTTTCATATCTCAAAAACAAATGAAGCAAAAGCCTCAATAAGAGATAATATTGTCATTATCAAAGTTCATATACTTTTGTGTCACATATCAAATCCATACATATTCATTCTAATATATGCCCACAGTCAAAAAATGGTTATAAAATTTGAATTTGTAATTTTCTCTGACAAGTTGTTTGAAAATATTTTTTTGTGATATAAAGGGTTGAAATCATACGAACGGGATTATGGAATTCATGATTTTGATTATTGGGAGTTAATATGTTTTTTCTTAATCCAAAATAACAAGTTTAGGGAAAGGGTTTTTTCTCTTGGAAGATCATGGGAATCACTTTTGTAACATCCATATATTGTTTCAGTAAACGTTAGTATGTCAGATTGGATATGCCACTATCGTTGAAAGTGATATGGCACTATTCTCGATAAAACCGCGGGATGATGTAAGCAATAATAATAATTTTGATTTGTGATGCAATTGACAAAAAAATGGACGCATATATAATTATCGATAATGTACACTTTTTTTTTTTGTTCTGGTTCCCAGAAAAGGATATCCTGTAATGTTCAGAGAACATCGTGGGCCAAGGAAAAGAAGGTAGGAGTTGGTGTTTTTCTTGAATTTCTGGGGGTTGTAGTCCGAGGAACACCCCCCCAGGGGATGAGTTCCAAAGCCTCCGTTAGTTGGATGAACGAGTCTTTGAAAGTGATGTTCTGAGGCTCCAAAGTGACCAGAAGGGGGTGATGACTGAACCTTGACGGGTTAGTTCGAAGAGACCCGCCAAAGCAGGAACGATTGTTGATATTTCAGAAGAGCACGCCCATGGAAATATCTTTTAAAATAGAGACAAATGCCAACTTTTCTACGGTGTTCCAGACAATTGAGCAAGTTTTGGGGAGGGCATCACCGACGAGACGAATTGCCCTTTTTGAAGAATCCAATAGCCTCAGGATATGTTTAGGTGCCGCGCTCCAAATATGGGAACAGTATTCCAGGACAGGTCGGATCGGCCTTATAGATCATAAACAGCTGAGTGGGGGGGGAAAGTTTGGACGAAACAAAACCAAGTTTTTGAGATGACTTTAATGGACCTCACGTAATTTTCCCAGGAAGGTTATTGCTGATAGTAATACCAAGCATCGATATGGATGACCCAGTGGTATGGTTACTTCTAAAAGTTATGTTAGGCACAGGAGATCCTTTTCTAGAGAAAAGACATGCTTGTGTTTTTTTGTTGAATTCTACCGTTATTAGATCCCCACTCGAGAATTGTGAGAAGTCCATATTTATATTATTAACATTTCATCATCGTTTTTAATTTCCATTTGTTTTTTCGCGGTTTTAATCGAATTTCCATGTAGCTTATAGAAAATTTATATTTTCCAGAAATAAAGTCCCACTTTTCATATCGGTTTTTATATCAATCATTCAACTGCCAAAGGGATACTATATCAATGAGTTATGTATTTCCGATAATTTTTTTAGAAATGCAAGTGGTGCCCTTTTGATTTTTTTTTGAGTCAGCCACAAAGTTTCGAAAGAAATGCAAGCTCACTTTGACATCGTATCGGGATGATACACTTTCCCCGCAGTAGGTGGGGGGATGGAAGGAGATTATGTGATTTGATTTTGAGTCAACGAAACATCTGATAGAAATGCAAGATCACATTGAATTCGAATTGGGGACGTGCGCGAGGCAAGTGCACACTACGCAGTATTGGGGAAAAGGGTGGAGGTTGGAAAAATTTTATAAAGTGTAGAGTTTTTTGTATAATCATTCTCAACACTTTTCGCGACGAGTAGAGTGTGTGGTTTGTTAAAGTTTATAACTGCGATGATTTCCCAACAATATCAGTATTTTGATAAATACTACTCCCGAGAACATAGCAGTTTTAAAAGGGCAGCAGCATCAAAGAGGACGATGACAGATGGATTTGAATTTGATATTGATGAATTCATTTTGATAGGTGCGGCTGAGGTGGATCTGCAAAATGTTCCTATATCTCAATTCCAACCAGTTATCCACCTGTGACTCTTTTTCCCCTGACCAAATCATTGAAAAGGTTCCTCATCCAAGTTCTTCAGATATTCAGGTCCAGCCTCCAAAGCGAAGGAGGAGATCTACACTTGACCTTCCCACCGCCCCCCACTGAACCTCAAACAAGATGCTGTTTTTAACAGTTCGAAGCCGAGTACTCGAAATCGTCGACATCGTCCTCCAAAGCTAAGGGAAGATCAAAAAAAAGGATGCATTTTCAAAAAAATTACATCCGCAACCTTTGGGATCGCTAGCTTTGGATGTGCCATTTGCAAATTTATAATTAGAAGAGAAATATTGCAAAACGTAAAAAATCGCTGAATCCAAAAAATACCATCACAAAGTGTGCTCAAGCTGATAAATAATTAGATGAAGAAGTTGCAGTCGCGTATAAAATGAATAAAAAGATTGTGAAATGCAAAAGAAGTCTGATGCCTCAAACAAAGGTTGATGAGATAGAAAAACAACACCAGCATTCAAAAAGCAAGCAGAAATGGCTAGGCTGAATGATCCAACCTAGGATGCAATGACATCAATTCTCGAAGAATGGCAAAAAAGCTGAACAATAGTCTTTTTAGTGAAAGTGATTAAGTACATTTTTTTTTGTAATGTTGTATATGATTTTCTGTTGTAATGTCGTTTCTCAATGATTTTTTTTTTATAATAAAACAAATTTACAATATATTTTTTTATTTCGATACCAAATATTTTGAATGCTAACCACTTGCATTTTTCAGGAATTGTTTTCATTGAAAAAACCTAGCCACTTGACAAACACTTTATTTTTTACTCTTCAATATCTTTCGAGATTTTGTGTTTTCTTCAATTCAACTTCATAGAAACAAATTGAATGGGGGTTCTTATCCATATTCATGGGAATGTATGCGTGGATATGTCTGTTAATTTTCACGATCTTGAATAATTCCGTGGTGAAATTCTTGAAACCCTTTTTGAATTTTAAAGTAATACTTTATTTTCATCTTTTTTTACTATTATTGAGTATTTTAAAGAGCAGGTTATAAAACCGGTTGCAAATCAGTCTGACAAATTTTGAAATTTAAAAAAAATTTTAGTTATCTTTTTCAAAATAGTTACTTTTGGGGAAAATTAATATAAAATTAAAAAATTATAAAAAGAGTCTGGCGCATATTTTGGTATTAACTCTGTTCAAGTTGATAAGAAAAGGTTGCAAACAGGTGCCCCAAAACGCCATTTCGTTTTGAGCACAACTTAAACTAACAAAAATATTATTTAAGTTTTAAAAAACACCACTGAAAAATGCATTTTTTGGGGGGAGGAATTGCTTGGAGAAAATTGTTGTATATAACTAATTTTTTTTTATGCCCTCAATTATATTGAATGGAGCAATTAATGAAATTTTTTTTAGAGTTTATAAACACAAAATTTTATGGGGAACCATTTTTCAGCCATATTTTTTTTGGAAAGAAAAAAAAAATACATTGATCAACGACAACTGTTTTTCAGTTACGTAGAATATTTTTTTTTCAACCATGGAAATATAAGGGTTTGGGGAATAATTAGAATTAAATTTTTTGGCTCTTCACACCAATAATTGAGGAATTAATTTTATTTCAAAAAATGGGAAGATATGTTTCCACGATGAAAATACACAAACTGAATTACTTCTAGCTGATGAAGTTTTTTTTTACTTAATTTTCCGATCAACAACGAATCCCGCAAATCCATGAGGAATGAACCCCACCACCATACTGAGGTCATTGAATAAAACATTCCAACTAACTTAACACATCAAGAGTCGGGGCAAATGGAAAAAAATTGTGCCCATTTTCCAATTCTACCAAATTAACCTACATGGAAGACTCTCCCAGAAACGAAGTCAACATGCGTCAATATGTGCTCCCCCCCCTTTTTTTATTTCATAATAAAATACTAAAAAAAACAATAGTTCTATTACGCGGTCCCATAAATCGCCGATGGACATCGCAGAGTTGTCGAAGACTCTAAAAAATTAAAGACCGTGACGTTGATGTTGGTTGAATCATGCACACCCCACCATTATAAACATCTCAGGGTTTGGTTGCTGAAGAATATAAAGAATCAATATGCCCCCCCTCCCACATACTATGGCGCATCGCTCATTTTGATATGATTCATATGATCGTTTTAAAGGGGAAGGTGTATTGATATAAAGGGCCCACAGAAAATCAAATTGCCGAGTCCTTCACTTCATTCGGTTTCATAATAAATATAAAAAAAAAGAATTTTCCAAGCAATATCCAAGGTCATGGGCGTCTTGATGAATCATCGCAGAATTGCGAAGACTTTGAAAATCAATGGACCGTGACGTTGATGTTGGTTCAAAGGAGCACACCCTCCTTGATGAATCATTCAGTGGTTAGGGTGATTGAAGAATATGAAAAAAACCTTGACGCTGATGCGCAATATGCACCACCTCAGCATACTGATATGAATGAAACCCCACCCTCGACTAGCGTTCGGAAGGGAAAAATTTTCAAAAAAAACAGCAAACACCACACATCATCACAAGGGACTTCAATGTCAATGATACACGACCTTCAACCCCCCCATCTCAAGGTTACAGTGGGGGTCAAGATCAAATGCAATTGGCGAAATTTGGGGGAATGGGGAGTCAAGGTCAAGGTCGGGGGGTGCCCGAAGAACGGTCAAACCCTACTATACTTGCTAATAATAATAATGAATTATCAGTTTAGTTACTGAAAACATTTTCTATCATAAAATAGTATATATAGAAATATATATATATATATATATATATATATATATATATATATATATATACAGTGCTAGTCAAAAGTCCCCTCCCCCCCTCGTATCTTTTGAACGGGTATACTTATAATAATGAAATTTGGAGGGTGGAAATAAACGGATGTAGGTTCCACTGGTCATAACAGGTGACGCAATAGTCATAAATGACGTCACAAGGCCACTGTGACCAATAATTTTAAATGAGACCCTATAGCAAATGACAGCTCGTTTGAAAGGTATTGAAAATACCTATTCAGTCATACCAATTTTGTTTGGGTTTCGGCTGATTTTGATTGATAAATTGAAGAAATACGAAAATTATAGTTTCTGCATTTAATTAATAAAGATTTAAGAACCAGTTCTTATAATGAGTGTTCAAAACGTGCTCCATCTACTTCCTGGCAGTAATGCATCCTATTGCTAAACTCTTGTCGTACTCGTCCCAGTGTGTCAGCGGAAGTTCCCTACATTCTTCAACAATTCGTTGTTTCAGAATGGCAATACTGTCAGGTGCTGTAGCGTAAACCTTAGATTTCAAGTACCCCATAGAAAAAATCTAATGGTGTAAGGTCCGGTGACCGAGTTGGCCATTCGATCGAACCTCGTCGTCCAATCCATCTACCACGATATTCTTCATCTAGGTAACGTCTTACTGCACCGTAATAGTGTGATGGAGCACCATCTTGTTGAAACGTTATTTCCAAGTTGTCGAATTCATCTGATTATCTTCTAGAATTTCAAGAATTAACGCCTCAATATCATTTTGTAACATCTCCAGATACAATTCACCGGTTAAGTTAGCATTGAGAAAAAGAGGCCCAACTATGTGGTTTCCCAAAATACCGCCCAAACATTTACTTTTCTGAAATTGAGTATGTTTTTCACGAAAGATGTGAGGATTTGTGTCACCCAATACCTCACATTTTGAGTGTTAACATTTCCATTGAGAAAGAAAGTACTTTCGTCACCAAAACAAATGTCTGTATGTAGCCTGGTTGTTGGTTCATTTTATTGGACATAGTTTCACAGAATTCTAGCTCGGTCGGGGTCATCATCTGAAAGTTGGCAATCCATTTTAATTTGTATGGATGAAATTTGTTTTAGCCAACACCCTATGTACTCGTCCTTTGACTGACTTCACAGATAGACGCAACTTGGGCTGTGGAAGAAGTAGGGTTTACTACCATTTCTCCAATTATGTCAATTTTTTGTCATCACTAATTGTTGGTCGACCAGATCGTTTGGCATCTTGAACACTACCTGATGCTTCAAACTTCCGAAGAAGCTCCCTCAAATAAAACCCTCGATATAGGGCGATCGGGGTACCTCTCATTAAACAGTCGTTCCGCTGCATGGAAATTGTTTTTACATTCACCAATTATTAAGATAGCTGCTACTTTGTCGGCTACAGTACGTACCATTTTGCCTATGTAAACACTTAAACGTCTCGTTAAACAATAGCTTAGGTAAATTTTCAAGGTATAAACACTTTGACAAGTAGAGAATTCAAAAACGTCAACCTTTTGACAATTAACCAGAGGCGTACTTTAAAATCTTTAATTAAATGCGAAACTATAATTTTCGTATTTCTTCAATTTATCAATCAAAAATCAGCCGAAACCCAAACAAAATTGGTATGACTGAATAGGTATTTTCAATACCTTTCAAACGAGCTGTCACTTGCCATAGGATCCCATTTAAAATTATTGGTCACAGTGGCCTTGTGACGTCATTTATGACTATTGCGTCACCTGTTATAAACCCGTTGAGAAGCCTACATCCGTTTATTTTCCCCCCTTCCCAAAATTTTTCATTATTATAAGTATACCCGTTCAAAAGATACGAGGGGGGGGGGACTTTGACAAAACTTAATATATATATATATAT
>JAFIRS010004650.1:0-79411 GCA_018342105.1 Gonioctena quinquepunctata
GGCGCGTTTATGGAACCCTAGTACAGAACTAGAACCATGACTGAAAGTTGCCCAACTTTTAACTAAGAACTTTGGTTCTTACTTGAAAGTTGGGCAACTTTCTAGTCATGGTTCTGTACTAGGGTTCCATAAACAGCTCATGATTGCTAGTGTTGAATCCTTAGTTATAGTTCTTGGAACGTGCATAAACCAAGGGTTTAAAATTATCGGATAAAAGTCCCACTTATTGATTCCATAAACTTTTAAAATGTGTTATATTAGCAATTTCACTCACCTGCATTGGTTCGGCAAAAAATCGACATCCTGTGACTGACCACACAACATACAAACACGATCCATTTCAATGAATACAAAACATTGGTAACTATAACTGAGTTTTGCAGAAATAACAATTCACAAATCATAACCTCAATCGGATTGAAAAGCATTCAAATTTTCCAATTGGTTGGAAGTTTCATAAGTTATATGTCCGTATTCCGCATCAGTGTGCAGGTTGCCTAAGGTTGGCGAATGCATTTTGTAATGGCCAAACAGATCCAATTCGTTGAACTATGTCAATTTGTCACCATCTATTGTGAAAAATTTGAAGTAGGACGCGGGAATCTCTACTAAAAAGTCTAAACAAAATCGAATCAGTACATACACCAGGGTTTCTAGGAATCTTATTTTAGAATAAGCATTCTTAGTCTTAGGTACATCTACTCAAAAAAAACCTTAATTGAAAGTATCATTGATCACCACCACAGATTATACGACGCTATAATCTGAAAGATGTTCTTTAGTAAAAAAAAATTATGTTTTATATTTCTTTGTTTTACGATTATACTTATATCCTGTATTATTCGATCCAAAAAAAAACTTCAATGAAATATTTTGTTAAAACCGAAAAAAAAGGATGTAGTTATGAAAGCACATTTCGCTGATGATGGCGTACAATGGAAGGAATACGTTGGTAGCAAAGCTGTCAACAATTTTTGTTTTTATTCCACATTTTCGGTCTTATATAATTATATAATATAATATAATTATTATATAATTAAGCTAAAAAACTTTATTGAAACTATCATTGGTTTCATTATTAGTGTTTTATATTACTTTGGTTTAAACATTATATGTAATATTCGATCATAAATAAATAGATATTTTCTGTTTTATCGATGATGGTGTCCTATGGAAGATACAGTCGAAACCAGATATAACGACATTGAAGGGACTGTATAACTAAGGATGCTATATCCAATAGTTGTTATAAGCAATATAATTTTTTTTTTTATTTCAATGGACATTTAATTTTTACATATGTACTTATATGTAGGTACATATTATGCATATGGACTGTATTGTGAATAAAATGACAAAAATCAAATAAAAAGCAAATATTGTGAAAAAATCTTCAGCTTATAGACTTCACTTAGTTCTTTAAATAATCGGTCATTTTGGTCTGTTTCTTTTTCAACTGAATCTCAAAAGTATTTTGCATTTTACGTTTTATTTCCCTGAAGAATCCTTGATTAACATCGGAATTAAACTCTTCGTTGAAAGCAACAAATTTTTGTAGAGTTGTTAATAGCCTTGGATAGATATGTTGGTTGAAACTGTTCTCCTTGGTCTTCTTCTTCTTTTTCAGTGTTGCAATGATTGCTTTCGACTTCCACTAAAATCTCTTCTTCAGTAGCTGGCGCACACACCGCAAAATTGTCATCAATTCCGATGAACTCCTACATTTCAATTCTTGATTCTGTACCTAACTGAGCAGCCAACTGAGCTAGAGGTATGTTGTCGTCTTCATTTGTTGAAGATTGTATCATTCTAGCAAGAGGCATATTATCGTCCTCCTCATCTGGTGAGAGATGTTTGAAACCTGCATGGTGAAAGCAGTTGGCTATAGTGGTTTGTTTGACCTTTTCCTAAGCTTTCGATATCATTAGAATTGCCTCCAGAACACTAAGACTTTTTTTGTTTTCGTAGTTTTCAATATTTTAAGGATTTTTGGTACTTGAAGTTTTCTGTATTGAGTTTTTAGAGCTTTTATCACTCCTAGGTGCATAGGTCGTAATACACAGGTAACATTGGGTGGTGAAAATACAAGTTTTATGCATTTCAGGTTGGGGCCCACATGGTGAGCAGGGCAGTTGTCAACTGGGAGAAGATTTTTTTTTACCTCTTGATTTCAAGTCTGCATCTTAGTTTCGAAGCCATTTTTCAAAAATATGCGATGTCATCCAGGACTTGGTGTTGTTTTCATATGTAACAGGCAGTGAGCGAATGTTTTTAAAGCAACGCGGTTATTTAGCTTTTCCAATGACTAAAAGTTTTTCATTATGCGATCCCGTCATGTTTGTAGTAACCAACACCGTAATTCTTGTTTTAGACATTTTCCCACCCTTGCATTGCTTACCTTTGAATTTAAGTGTTTTGTCAAGGGTAAAATTAAAAAACAGTCCTGTTTCATCCGCATTAAATATTTCTTCTGGCTTATAGCCTTTGCATAGTGCGGGCACTTATGAGATAGCCACTCTTCCGTCACACCTTCAGGAACGCCAGCAGCCTCATCTCAAACTTTACCAACCACAATGTTATGACGAGCATGGATTTTGCAGTTTTTGTAATGAAGAGATCATACTAGGGCAATAATCAAAGTGCGGCTGTATAATAGTTCTGTAAACTGTGGAGGAAGATTGAAAAGATAAATGTGTTCTAACTCTAGAAAAGAAATATAGTTTTTTAGCAATTTTTTTGTATATATAGTTGAAATGAGATTTGAAATCAAGTGTGTGGTCTACAATAACACTGAGATATTTGATTTCTGTGACTATATCTATTTTATTTCCATAAATTTGTAAATTCCAATTTTCTGTTGAAGTTATAATCATAGCTTTAGTCTTTTGATTGTTGAGTTTCAGTTTATTCACATTCAGGGACAATATTCAGATTTCCATCACTAAGTGCTACCATTGTCGGACCACTTATTGGCACTTTGTAGCTCTTTGGTGTTTAAACCACTTTAATAAAGCCTCTTCTATAACTTTATATTCAGATGTACTTACTTGACCATTTAATTTTCAGAGAATTGTTCTCAAAAAGAACTTTGATTTTGTCCTTATTTTTCAAAAGTGTTGATAATGTAGAGTGTGAGACGCCGCATTCCTTTGCAATATCCCCATATGATGTGAGATTTTTCGTCAATATTAAACACTTTTCTCTTTTTTGCGACATGATGAAGCAAAAAAGCATGATGCAAATCAAATCACAACGTTATGCACCTATGACCGCAAAAGGCAAGATCCAAATCAAATCACAATGATATGCACCAATGACCTGTCATCAACTGTCTTTATACGCAAAATAGTGTTTTGTGCAAGAAGACGGTTGGTCGTTATAGCCGATGAATTCCGAATAGATTCCGATGACGGTTCGTCGCTTTAACCGATATGTCGCTTTATCCGATGTTGTTATGAGCGATGTGTTAACATAGGTACTTATATGGGATTCGGCCGGGACCTTGCCATTTAGTCGTTATAACTGATCTGTCGTTATAACCGATGACGTTATATCCCGTTTTGACTGTTTATGTTGCCAGCAAATTTACAGAAACAATGTAATGCGTACACAATAAATGACCGGAAAAAACGGAAAACCAACCACCTTGGAATTTTTCGATTTCCTCCATATATTAATGACATAATATTGTTCTGAGTACTATCAGATGATGAAATTTCGAGTCGATATCTCAAATGGTTCCGGAGATATATCGATTTGAAATGCCACATCCCGACAGACAGACAGGTCACATACAAAACCAAAGTTGCTTAAAATTCGTTGGTATTAATTTTTGCCAAAGTAACTGTACCTTTTTCTCGCTTAGTTTCCGGGATAGCTTTTCCATAGAGACCGTAGTATACTCCTCTATAGTAATATTGTCATATAACAAGCAACAGCATTAGCTTTAGATCGATATCATTGGTAAAGAAATAGATTAGAAATTGGATGTCCAGAAGACCTCAACTAGGATATTCGGTCTTAATTCTGAGAGAGTTACAAACTGTAAATCCTCAAGAATTCAGAATGTGAAAAGAAATGAATGGTATTATTTGCTCTTAATTTAACTTGGGAGTCATTGTTTTTATTTCATAACGCTGTGACAGTTCTCTTCTCGGGTGGCTTGCACATGAACACACAGTGGCAAGCCTGTCATGAAACTTATGTAATGGGGGAAGACTGCTGTCTTGAAAATAACGACGGTCTGCATTCTACTGTCCTGTCTTAATAACTGGCTTTGGTTTACAAGAATTATTTATCTCTTTTATTACTAAAAAAAATTAGGCAGTGTTTTATGATTCATAAGAGAGTGTGTCTTATGATCATAAGACACTAGTGATTTATTGACCTCATAAGACTTCGTAAACAGAAGCATCACGACTTTATAACAGCTGTGGATAAAATATAAAACAGATTGAATGTGTGTTTATTAGGTTGCATATTTGAATATATAAACTATCATTGAAATTAGGAAATATTACCCGAAGAAGCTACTGTATAGTGAAACACTTATCATGGTTTTGTTGACCCAATTTAGTGAAGTGGGCCTCTTTTGTTTGCTTTAATATGGATTTTCATTAAAGGTCTGCGGCATCAATTAAATAGCTTTTTAGGACAAGTGAGTAAATCGTTGCCTGGATGTTGAGGGCCGGAGCAGCAAAGCTGCGAGAGCCTCAACCAGGTGAGTGATTAAATGTGCTTTACTCATGTGTTTTAAATCTGATTTTTTCTATTTTCGCAGAAATTATAAGAAATTATTTTGCAATTGTTGCATGAATAACTATTGTGTCATTGACCAGCCTACTAAGAATGAAAATCTGCGCTACCATTGCTTGTGTTGCATTTAATTTGGAAACCAGCCTACTCGATACGAATAATTCGACGCAGTTGCTGTGATGAGAATTGTGTATGATGGTTGTTTATTGGTAACCTAGGTAACACTTTTAATCACTTGTGAATAAAAGTTTTTTATTCACTAGTGATTAAAAGTACAACTTCTTAACTAATTTGAGTTGAAATATGTCATATTTTAGTCAGGGAAAGGAAACAAAAATATCATTTAAATACATACCTACAAGTGGCTTCCAACACACACAAATCAATTTCATCGAAATCGGTCAGGTTCATTTCTTGGAGGATATTATAGCGGTGGTCAGAAGAGCTGATGTTGAATTGGCAAATTTCACTGTAGTTTTTGAAATACTCGGCTGATTTGAAATTATCCGACGAACGGTAACTAGAGGGATGGTATATATTTTCCATTGTGGAAATATATATGGGTTTGGTTCATAGAACGATGAAAGTGTTTTTAATTTATTATATTCATTTTTCACTAAACAACATAAACAACGAAAAACATTTTAAATTTCAATATGACATATGACATTTGTGGGAGAGGAGCACAAAACACAGAACACACCATCACCAATTCGTTTTATAAAACTGGAGGATTTCATGAAAATGACGTCATGCTCTTCCACCTCAACCCATAGAATTGTAATTATAATATACTGACTAGAATGCGTTTCAAGCTGCGCGAAATGTCCCATGCATGGTGGCCGCCATTGTTATTGATGTCCTCCTCGCAGTAGCGGAACAATTCCAGTGGCATTGCTTGTAATGGAAAATAGGGTATATCATAATAAAACGTTTTAATAAATGATGCATCAAAGGTACAGAGGATTGTGAATATAAATGTTAAATACCTATGTAAAAAATGTTTACTCTTCCACCCATCTATTATACGAAGATATATGAGACATATTTTACATATCCTTATGAATAGATATTTCTATCAAGATTTTTTATTGCACTATTACATCAATATTTGAAAAATGAGTAAGTTATAAGGTCACATTTGATGTGGGTGCCAGATCATAGGGGTTCAGAGATAACAAGGGAACAGATTGCCTCGCCAAATAATAACAAACACACAATTTCCTGACTCAGAAACCTTTTGTGGAATCTCTAAAGTCCATAAGAGAGAAGAGTTTCGAGGCTGGGAAACATGAAATGAAATCTCATTGGAATAAATTGCCAGGATAAAGACAATAAGCGAAAAGGCTAGTGAGCCTATCGCCAAAGAAAGTTGAACAGCTTCTCGAGTTGGACAAGAAATACTTAAAATTGGTAACTGGACTCTCACTGGACACTGGACACTGCCCTCTGAGGTATATTTTTAACATTGTATTTATCCATTTTTCAACCGACGAAACCAAAAAGGAGGAGGTTCTCTAGTCGACGCGTATATTTTTTTTTATGTATGACCACGCATAACTTTTTACAGAGGAGTCCGATTCCGATGATTCTTTTTTCATTGGATAGGGCATACTCCGAAGTTGGTCCCATTTGAATTTGAAAAAAAGTCTACTCCTAAGGGTAGCAAAATGGAAAATATTTATCGTTCATCCTCTGAGTTTTGATCCGTTAACCGATTCATCAGGATAATTTTACTGGGTTTTCCGTTTGCATGATTTTTTTATTACCTAGGTATACCTCATAGTTGATCATATTTGGGTTCGGAGTGAATTAATCCACCCCTATGGGTAGAAAAATAGGGGATGATTGATTTTTCACTTGTGAACATTGGCACACATATGTAGTTGACATTGACAGATCGCTATTGTCATTATTTTTGTTCTCCTATATCCGTCACGATAATAACATTCTATGGAAGGATGGAATTATATACAAAGTGATGAAATTAACTAACGATAGCTTTCAAAAATAATTTATATTATATAACAATAAATAGTTGAAGTAGATAATCGTATCATTTAACTGTTATTAGTTGAAGTAAGGTGGGTAAGTAATTATTTTGGAATTAATCAAAAGTTAAGTAGGTAGTAATTAGTATATTGCAGCCACAAAAAATTGAAAAATAAAAACTTTTTAACAAAAATTAAAATGACGAAAAACCGAACTGAAAATCACAGAATAAAATAAACTTCCTTAGTCTTGATAACTAAGCTCCTAAACTAATGTAAGTAACTAATTTCGAGTCGGCGCCAAACGAATAATCAACGAAGATCATCAAATTACTTCAAAAAAATTATCAGAATGTCACCGTGCATCTCTATGCCATCATTTTACGCTTTACCTAGCTTGTTTGTTTGGCGCCGACTCAAAATTAGTTACTTACATTAGTTTAGGAGCTTAGTTATCAGGACTAATAGGGAGGGCTATTTTATTTTTTGCTTTTCAGTTCCATTTTTCGTCGGTTTAATTTTTCTTAAAAAGTTTTTATATTAGTGATCTTTGCCTCACTATACCGTATATTTTCATTGTTTGAGAATATTTTTTGCCATTTGATTAATTCTGTATTGTTGACGCTTCAAAATGTATCATATTAAAACGGTTTTTTGAAAATGCCTTCATCTGAAGGGGAAAGGATTGAAATTTTAATTATGATTGGTGTTGGCGATATGATGAGGACTCAACAAGAGGTATGCAGATTATTCCATGAAATGCACCCAGATAGTGAACCTATTTCACAATCTACTGTAAGCAGAATAGAGCGAAAATACATAGAATTAGGACACGTGAGGGGTGCATCAAACCAAGGTAGACCTACAGTTAATGAAAATAATCAACAAGACGAGACGTAATTTTGTCGGCATCTGGATTTCTTAGAAAATACATTAATTCCTGATTTAACCTAGCTCTTTCCTGATATTCAAATAGCCAATAATTTAGACCGCAGAAGGCGCACCGCAACATTTTGATGTAACTTTGGTAGCGTATCCAGTAGCTGGATAACTACGTAATTTCATATAATAATTCTTAATACGTTTATTCTTCAATTCGTTTTTTGTAAAAATACTGTATCGTATAACTTTCTAATAAAATTTTGAAAACACCTTTTGTATTGTTGCTCCCCCTCTACCAATTTGACGCAGCTTGTGATATATTTTTGGAATCAGCTCAGCAAGTTAACTCATAAATAAAAAAATTAGGGTGTTCATTTAATAAAACCGCTGATGACGTCATCACTCGAAGGTAGATCACCCTGTATATTGGATTATCATTTAAAAAAACAGTAAATTGAAATGAAAAATCGACCTGTTTCGGGAATTTTTAATGATATTGTTTATTTAGCTACTAATGAATGTATGCGTTACTTTATGGACAAACTGAAAAGGCGATATGTATAAATAAGCATGGCCACATATCATTACCTACTACTACAAACTAATGTAACACGTCATTATACAGTTTTTAATTTATCCACTATGATCACTATAACAAAAAATACAACAAAGTACAAAGACACATCCAAACCGAACACAAAGAAATTAAAGAAAATTGGAATGATTTGGCAACGCTTATAAGTGCCAACCGACAACGCCGTTATGTTTACAAATAGATGATATAAACACTACCGTCATACGTTCAGTTGATTATCTTCGTCGCACGCGTGTAATATGCTTATGAAGTCATACTCTTCTTCATTGTTTCGTGTCCTCCTTGGCTATCGCATAAGGGTGCCACGAAATTCGGGTGCGCAGTAGACTAAGCGCGTTCCAGTCAGTATATTATAATTACAATTCTATGCCTCAACCACATCAAGTTTGGAGCCTCGCACAAGTTGTCAACGTCAAAAAACCTTCAAAAGTTCTGCATCTCCAATGGTAATAGGGCACAAAACTATTACCCAGAGAGTTCTGTGTAATAGGGGCACATGCGTGTCCCTTTTCCAGAATATTTTGACTTGCATATAAAGGTTACCACGTAGAAAGCTCAGCAACAAACTTAGAAATGAAAAAAAAAATTGATGTTTTTAATAATTTGAAGTTGAAAACGCTAATTTTTTCATGACATCCAAAAACGTACTCCTGGCGCTTCTGATAGACGTATGCATCGTTACTTGACCCAGTTCAATCTTTTACAGCTAGTTGCTTCGATTCTTCATTTATATGTTGCAAATATATTTTTTCCCAATTTGGTTACTAAAATGTGACATATTTCAACCCAAATCAGTTAGAGAAGTTGTACTAGTGATTAAAAATATTTTTTTCACAAGTGATTAAAAGTGTTACCTAGATTACCAATAAACAACTACATACACATTGCTCATATAGCGCAGCAACGGAGTTGAATTATTCGTAGCGATTAAAATTGAATGCAACAAAAGCGACGGTAGCGCAGATTTTTATTCTTAGTAGGCTGGTTGCAATTTTATAATGTTCTAATAAGTAATAAATGAATAGATGTGTTATATTTTTCAATAATTTCTTTCAATTTCTGGGAAAATGGAAAAAATCAGATTCAAAACATGTGAGTAAAGCGCATTTAATCACTCGCCTGGTTGAAACCCTCGCAACTTCGCTGCTCGGGCGCTCAACAAAACCAGGGGTGGGATTCCATGTACGGTAGAATTCCACTTTGAAACGAATGAGTGAGATGGAATAAAGATTGAATAGATGGGTGTGATGCAGACATAACTGTTGTTTATGGAATTCTACGGTACACGTAATCCCACCCCAGGCTCGTGATTAAATGCTACGCTTTACTCACTTGTCCCAAAAATAGCTATTATTATCAATATATCTGAAACAATACATCAAAAGTGAAGTTTAATTTATCTTTGGGTTGTAAGAAATAATATTGTCTATCAACATTCCTGAAACAACCCCAATTAGCGCTAGTGTTTGGGGGAAGATATTCAAGTGAAGGTCCAATCGAGTTTGAATTAAGGGAACCTTTATATTTGATAATTTCGAAAACATATTGGGATTTGAGCAATCATTTTCATAAAATATCAATTTTGAGGACCGAACTGAGGCAAATTAAAATACAATAATGCATGTTTCCTATTGTTTGACTTTGGTTGTATGGAAAATCGCAAATTTGATTTACCAATTCAATAGGCGTTTTCATTTAGATTTAGATGGCGATATAAAATAGGTAATAAGTACTTAACCTACAAAGGAAGTTACGAACGCCAATGTATGCAGGTGCATTTGTCATGAAGTTGACTGTTGACATAATGTGAAAATACCGCTAATTTTGAACTAAGCCAATCTCAAATTGTTATTCCAAAACTAACCAATGGCTATTCACTTTCCCGATAGCCAATCAGACTTTGAGTCTCAAAACGAGCGCATGCGCCTTAAAATTGCTATATTTTGCCTTTGCTAGATCTAAGTTGGAGTATGGCTCTTTGATATGGAATCCATTCTACGATTACCAAAAAATGTCAATAGAAAGTGTACAGAGGAAATTTTTGAAATATTTATGCTTGAAAGCTGATGGACAATATCCTGTGAGAGGCATCGATCATGATATTTTATTGTCACGTTTCGAAATGACATCCTTGGAAATACGGAGAATTATTCTTCGCATGAAATTTTTGCATAAATTAATTAATAACAATATTGATTGTGCTGCTCTTTTAAACGAAATTAATTTCCTAGTACCTAGAATCGGAGGTCGGCACAATGCCAAATTTTATTGCGAAGCATCACGAACAAACGTTATGCTACGATCACCGTTGAATTTTATGTGCGGTAGCTTCAACAAAATTTGTGAAATTCGTGACATTCATTTTGACTCATTGAATGATGTTACATCGTGTATTATTGAGTATCTATAATGTTCATGTCTACTACAGTAACCTTACAGTACTTTGGTGTTATGTATTCTTTTGTTTTCTTGTATTTGTTTACTCAAACTTTTTTCTTGATCTTTAGAATTTAATTGTATGTTAAATATTATGAATTTTCTTATCAGCATTTACTTCCATAATATATATATATATATATATATATATATATATATATATATATATATATATATGTATATCTAATTGATTATTGTATTAACATTTCCTGTAACTGGGTACCCCTGTTGGAAATAAACTGCTTTTTTTTTATCATCTAAATGAAAAGGCCTATTACTTTTGGTTATAAAGTGCTTATATCAAATTGTCATTCATGGAGTTTTTTTGTCTAAAAATCAGAACAGTTGGTAGCGCATAACATATTTTGTGAAAAAAAGATTGAATAACAACGGAAGTCAAGAAACAAGAGAAAGAATCGGCGTTCTTCTGCGTTAAGCGTTAAGGTTAAAATGGCATCGTGACAGATGACAGTAGAGAATGCACGAATCATATAGGGACCGGCACCAACACTCAAAATATATAAGTTGGCAACTTGTGCGAGACTCTCCTATTGAGATCTGACAAATGATGGTATAGTTGCGTTCGGTTTCATCTGAAACCTCAATCTCGGTAAATCATATCCATAATTTCATTTTCTCTGTTCGTAAATTATTGGAGCGATAGGAGAATAGGCCTTTTCATTCTAGAAAATATTTTGTGCGCATGCCTCAACTTCCCCCATGTTTTTCTGTCACTTCATAGGTGTATAACCCGTGAATATTCGCTATAATCCACGATACTGGTTTATTGTCCGCAGTGGACAGGCGAAAAAAAAAACAAGCAAGCAAGTTAATATGTCTGAAATTTTCCATATACCTGCTTCTTTAACATGGCGGATGCACTTGCACTTCATCCTGATACAACCCCTGTTGGAGATGAATTGAACTGTTGAGAAAAGGTACGTTTATATTACCGCTATATGACTGTTGTGTTATTTTCGCAATATGCTGTTTGAATATTATCTTATAACAAATCCAATACATCACTAAAGAGTTCTAAATGTAAATACATCATTCAAATATTACTAATAACTTATTTTTGCCACCGCCATTTGTAGAAAACGGTGGCACCCTCATCTATTGAGTTCCTTTCCCTTTGGAGAGATATCAAATAATATGAGTTCGCTCCTTAGATCAGATATGCTACGCTAGATAAGGTACCTAGGTTATTGTTTTGGTAGGTCCACTGGGGGATCAGCGTACTCAAGCTATTGCCAGTTACACGCGGTACTGGCAATTACGTATAGTACGTCAACGGCCCCTTCACCCCCTCTCACCAATATCTCTCTGATACCTAACAAACAATATAGAATGCCGTATCTAGTTAAAGCATATATGATGAAGGTCCAGTCCAACCGAAATGAGAAGCAGAGCAGCAACTAGACGTTAAAATATGGAGGGTAGTGGTAACGAGAACTAGCTCTCTGTGTTACGAAAAGTGTCTCTGAAAGAGTATTGAATGAAAATGGCGTTACTGTACCAAAATACCGTTTTTAAAGAGATAAATGATGTTTTATCAATTAGAGGATTGAAATACTTTCATCAACTACTCTAGTGAATACGAGTATTTTTAAATTTTAGCATTTCCACTCAGCTGACTTTATTTTATCTAAAACTATGAAATTCAGACCACACACGATCGCAATTCTGGCCACTTTCTGGAACGTTATTTAATGCTTTTTGGTGGCCACTTTTTGAGTTAAATAACCATATGAGATTGTCCTTTTCACCTCTACCACAAAATATAGGAGAATCTGTGCCTCCACCCTCCATACGTTAAAAACTGACGTTCTACTGCCGTGCACAGGTACTTAGGCGTACGTGATCCTCGTGCTGCCGTCAGACCATCCTTAATAATCCGTGTTACTTAGAAAGTGAAAAAAATTGAAATTGTAGACTATTGCGATAAGATTTCAATACGTCAGGAGTAGATAAAGAGGGTAACGGGCCGATAATTGGGAGATTCTGGAAATACTGCTAATCAATTCAGGTAGAATATATTTGAGAATTGTAATCAGGTATGAATTAATTTGTTTGCGTATTGCTCTCATTTAAATTATCCGATCACCATTTTTATTGACCTGTGTGATAATCGCGAAGCAATAGCCATTTATTTTATTGCTACTTTTCATTTTAGTATGCCGCTTGCCTTCACCACAGAGAAGAAATACACAGAAGAAAATTAGAAGGGGATGGAATCCTATGTCGATTTAAATGCCCTTGGGGAACTATCAGAATAATAATGCCCTTCTACATTATGTAGGGTAGAGGTAAGAAGAACTATATGTTATAAAAGTGTCCCTAAAAACGTATTAAATCAAGATGGCGTTGATGTACCAAAATACCGTTATTGAAGAGAAAAATAAAGAAATTCATACCACACACTTGGTGCCGAACTGGACCATCTTGGCCAAGTGAAATTTGGGAAAATTGGGGCCCATAATCTCATTGGGCCACACACGAGCGCCATTCTGGCTACTTTCTGACGCGTTATTTGATTCTTTTGTGGCCACGTTTTGAGTTGAACAACCATATGAGATTGTCCTCATCCCTACCCTCCATAACCTATATCAAGGTTATTTTAAATATACAACCGATGGGGTTACTGCCATATCTCCATTTAGAATGAGAATTGACAACCCCATAAAATCTCAAAATCAACTAGGAAGTTCGAAGAATAAATGGTAATATTCTACATAATAAAACATAAAAACTCAAGCATTCAACACTATATATGATTTCAAAAGCGAGTTATCAATCAATTATACATTTTTAATTAATTTCTTCGACCTTATCACTTATGTTGGAAGTATTGTCCTAATTCCAAATGAAACATTATTTAGAACTGGCAACTCTGGTTAAAGTTCCGAGGCCAATTCATAATGAAGCGGTAAACCAAACATCAAAGGAAATGGACGGAGCTTCCTATATGTGTCTATAATATGTGCGTTTACTAATCGATGAAACAAGCCATATCTGTGGTATACATAATTTGTTATTTCTGATTTCGAATTATTTCCTTGATGTATTTTGATAATATCTCATTTTCTACATCCTTTTTCCATACAATAAATTCCTCAGTGTTATAGAAATTAAATGTCTCATATTCCATGTGAATGCTGTGAACCTCCTCATGAAGTTCAATAGATATTTGAAAAATGCAGAATAGTCATCAGTTAGAGAAAGAACACTTTTGTTTCGGTTTCCACGATTGAACTGCAGCATTGTACACTTTCTTAACATGTCATTTTAAATTGTACATACGACCAAACTGCCCATTACAGTTATTGCATTTAAACTGGCAGTTTTTCCTATAAACGTGCAATTGCAATAATTTTCTCTTTGATTTTTTAAAATGTGTTCTCAAGTAGTAATAACGCTTATATGTCCTCTGGCATTCACTACACTCATGAGTAACGTTCAGGTACATTATTTATTGAAGGCTTGAACTTGGAAAACACCCCCACATAGTAAATGATCAACGAATGTATTTGCATTGCAGAGTGCCGCACAAGTTGCCTACTTCAAAGAAACCTTCAAAAACTTCTGCCTTTTCAATTGTAATAATTTCATCAGAGTTGTGTAGAGAATCACAAACTGAATATGCTGGATCATTTATTTTCAGTCCAAGTGTTTATATTTTTTAGTTATATTAATAAGGAATTTTGTCTCTATATCTTGAGTGTTGGTGCCTGTCCCAATCAGCAATTCGTGCTTTCGTGCATTATCGACTGGCATCTGTCAATATTTTTTTTGTGCTACCAACAGTTCACATATTTAGACAGAAAATCTCTATGAATGACACAATTGATACTAGAAGCGCTTCATGGCCAAAAGTAATTGAATATATCAAATTGGCGATTTTCTATACAACCAAAGTCAAACAATTGCCATTGGAGAGGCAGAACTTTTGAAGGTTTTTTTTTGTTAGCAATTTGTGCGGCACTCCCCCATTGGAGAGGAAGAAGTTTTTGAAGGTTTTTTAAGTTGGCAACTTTTGTGAGACACCCCTATTGGCACGATCTGAGTAACACGGAGTGTTACGAATGTTCTGACGTCAGCATGGGGACTGTCACTCACATTCTAAAGTTGGATTTATAGATTGGGACGCCACCGCTGTCGCTGCAGTTGACGTTGCCGCAACAGTTGGAAAAATTTAGATCAATCAGTACCTCTTCGCAGCTTTGCCAATTACCGGGATTTTTCCCGAAAATCGGGAATTTCAACGCGTGTCGGGAATTGTGTCGGGATTTTTACAATTGTAGGAAAACCCGGGAATTTTATTACTATTCGTAGCTTTCGTTTGATTCATAACACACTACGTCAGATATGTAGCAATAAGTTCATTATATTGAGCAGTCAGTCAGAAAACAGGACTCCATAAGCTGAAACGCGAAAAGCTGCTATGTGAACATTGTGAATAACTCGACATAACATTTGACGGTCATCCACTGTCACTTGTCACGTAATTGGGAATACGTATGATTTTATTTTAATTTTTTTTGCCTCAGTTCGGTCCTCAAATATTATGTTTTGTTGAAATAATATCTCAAATCCCATTTTTTTTCAATTTTCATTTTAAAAAGTGCTTGCTCTTCAAATCAAACTCGATTTGAACTTCACTTGAATAACTTCCTTCAGACACTAGCACCAATTGTGATTGTTTTAGGAATATCCATAGACGATACCATTTCTTACAATCCAAACATGAATTCAACTCACTTTTAATGTGATGTTTCAGTAACAATTAAAAATATTATGATAATTAAAATATTAGTACAACATATAAACGAAGACAAATGAAATCATAGTTGACAGTTCAAAGAAACTAGTGGTAAAAGTTTGAACTGTGTGAAGTAACGATGAATACGTCCATCAGAGGCGCTAGGAATACGTTTTTGAATATAATGAGAAAACTGGCGTTTTCAATTCCAAACTATTGAAAACATTGACCATTTTTTTTATTTCCGAGTTTGTTGCTGAGGTTTCTAAGTAGGTGGTAATCTTTATGTGCAAATCAAAATATTCTAGAAAAGGGGCACATGCGTATTCCTCATTCCTGTTTTCTGTCCATCCTTTCATGTAACGTATTAAATAAATGTAATTACCATTTCATCTAAATAATATATAATATTATTCATGTCCATATTATTAGCCATTCAAATACAATTCCAGACGATTTGCCGGGAAAAAACGATCAGATATAAGTTTCGGGATTTTTTCGGGAATTTTCGTAAATTTACCGGAATTTTCGGGAATTCTAGAGCCTTTGGTCGGGATTTTTCTTTCCTCTTCGTGGCAGTAGGACGTCAGGTTTCAGTTTCAACGTCTAGTGGAGCAGCAGATTCAATCGGTTGGTTTTCACTTGTTATAAATGACGATACCTAAATGTTTTCAAAGAGATCCACTGAAATGATATTTTAATAAATAATTTGAATAGTGAGAACTTGTAAAATACATTTTTTGACCTTCCAATGAGTTCACTTCGAGTTCTTTCAATGGAAATGGCTCATTATCAGGAGTTATCAACCGTTTTTACTTCCATTTGCAGCGACTTTTTAAGAACAATTAGGCTTATCCTTTAAAGTACCATTAGCGGTTTTTGTGTGTTGCACCAACTTTGAGAGACTCTTAAAGCATCCATTAAAACACCATTAGCTAACTGACCAAACTCCTTCCCTAAAATATCTTTAGATTGGTCTTTAACCTCAAATATTAAAAAATACTTGATTTTTGTTAATTAATATAGTGCCTGAAAATTTGTGACTTACGAAATGGAAAATGTTGATGAGGTCCTGGTGGAGGATTTTCTAGAAGACAATTTAGTCCTTGATTTCGTCAATATGGGCTACCCAAGACGCATATTTCTTATGAAGAGATGTCCCAAATGCAGCGCTGCCGTTTTGAGAGTAATTACTCCATTTGTAAGCAATTCGAAAGCATTGGAGTAATCGTGGAGTAATGACGAAATGTAAGGATTTTGTAAGTATTTTGCACTAAGGACTAAGTAGTGGGAGAAAAGCATTCATCCTTGACTACTTGTATTTGTTTCGTGTGGCATATGGCCAATGGCCAGTCATGCAATTGCACAGAACTCGTTAGTCGTTACTCTTCACGTCTTTGTCTATAGTAGTTTGCTAATTTGAGTTCTGTGTTATGTTTGTTTATCGAAATTAAAATTGGCATGACATGACATATCTGAAATCTTATCTCAGCCTCAGGCTTCTATGAGTTTTATCATTGTTTAGATTATACTATGATTTTACCAACAGGTTTCAATGCTACCAACCCAACTTCTGGCCTAGCACCAAGTAGACAATGGGGAACACGCATGATTTCATTTTAATTTTTCTTTGCCTCAGTTAGATCCACAATAATTACATTTTATGAAAATAATTTCTCATATCCCAAAATTTTATAAAAATTTCCAAGTTTAAAAGTGCTCCTCCGATTTGACCTTCATTTGAATAACTAGCGCCAGTTGTGGTTGTTTCAGGAATATTGATAGTCGATACTATTTCTTTCAACCCGAACATAAATTCAAGCTCACTTTTCATGTGATATTTGAAAATACTATGATGATAAAAATATTAGTAACATATAAACGAAGGCAGATGAAATTATAGTTAACAGTTCGAAGTAACTAGTGTTAAAAAATTCAGCTGTGTTGAATAACGATGCTTACGTCCACCAGAGGCGCTAGGATTACTTTTTTGAATGTGACGACAAAAAAACATTACATATTTTTTCCATATCGAAGTTTGTTGCTGAGCTCCCTAGGTGATAATCTTTATGTGCAAATCAAAATATTCTAGAAAGGGGGCACATGCGTGTTCCCTATTGCATTTCCAGTTCAATGGACATTTGTGAATATGTGCTTCTTCTAGTCTAGTTTGTTCTGGTTTCGTTTCAGAATCAGTATCTATCAGAACAAGTCGACCCTCGAAATCATTCATATATGCCATAGATTATGTATAAATTAAGTTTGTAAGGATTTTGTAAGCATTCTCGAAATTCTGGGAGTAAAACTCCGCATTTTGGTAGACTATCAGCAGTCTGATACTTTCAATTGGCAGCACTTTGGACTTTTTTAGAAGCCCATCCCTAATTGAGAATCAATTGGAGTACCCAGATGATAGGTAGGTCAATAGTAAATAAACCATCTAGAATACCACTTTTTAAGATGGGTGTAATGTCCGGCAATTGTAAAACTACATGGGTATAATATAGGTACTGCTTTTCTCGAACAAAATGAATTTATTTTAGAAATAACAGCCTCTCGCCGATGATTCAACTGCTTCTGGCACTCAGGCTTTATGCCAGCAGTGGGCACATGATTCAGACGGCGGACTTCATGAACGTTCCACTAAAGTTGGTGGAAATATATTTCGTTACAAGGAACTCGAAGCAGTATTTAGTATTAATAAAATTCACATGCATAACATTGTTAGGTTAAATAAAACACAATTAATCTACTTTAGTTACACAAAATAATAAAAAACAAGTCGATAGTAGCTCAATTTTTCAGTTAAAAAAAAAACATTTTACTAAAGTTGGTAGAAATATATTTTCTTACAAGGAACTCGAAGTGAAATGAAATTTGCCCGCGTAATATTAGGTTAAATAAATTACAATTAATCTACTTTAATTATACAAAATAACAAAAAATAAGTCGATAGTAGCTCAATCTTTCAGTTTCTTACAAATTCATTTCACTAAAGTTGGTAGAAAAAAATAAAATAGGTATTTAAAAAAATAATATAAATTGGTTAAGCCAGTAAACCAAATAATATGTAATAGTATAATAATAGTTCTCTATTATTCCAAGGAGACATAATTTCTTAGTTACCCACTTTAGTTTAATAAAACTTATACAGAAAATTTTATAATGGATACATTTTTCTTTTTTGAGTGTGTAAAGTAATAGCTTTATGTATCACCACTAATTCATTTTACGCCCCAGAGTTGTAAATATGCCCCATCCTCACCCAGGCTTCGTATTTTTGAGGATTTGTAATAGCATTTGTTTGTTTATTTTCCAATATATTTTTATATCGAAGGGCTAATCTGAAAAGATGACTCAGTTCCCTGGGGCTACAGTTCAGCCCCCTAATTCTTTTTGCTTCTGCAGACATCGTAAAAAAACCTATCTTTTTGAAAATCACCACGAACACCACACAGAAAATAAAAAATGTATAAAAACTAAGGATATTTTGAGGTTAAAAACAGTGTTCCAACAGAATTAAGACAAAACCACTGGATCTTTGCGACGTTGCCATAGTGTAACGATTTTTTAAAGAACCGTTAGTAAAAGTTTTGAGACAATATTTCCGTGCAAATAATTTGAAACCTAAGTAGTGATTAAAATTAAAGGTATATTTGTTAAATAACAGTTAATGCATTTGGGGGTTTGATTCTATTCAAAATTCGTATGTGGGGGTTTTCGGAGGCAGAGATCACAAGTTTTTTGTCAAAATTCATAAATTTAAGATGGTCAAAGATCATGATTTTGGGTCAAAGTACACGAATTCAAGATGGCGACGAATTTTGTGATTATAGCCCGATTCCATTCAAAATTGGAGTGTAGGGGTTTTTGGGGGTCAGACATCATGATGTTTTTGTCAAAATTCATTGATTCAAGATGGCAGCTCCAAGATGGCGACGTATTTTATTTCCTATTTTCGGCCACCTAAATCCGAACCATTCATATTTCCCGCGGACCTATAAGAAATGAAACAGAATGGGAAAGATGTATATGTAATGGTAAAAACAGAAAGGGACATCATGTTGTGACAGTTTTTACCTGGTTTTCGACCATCCTGAACGAGAAAGGAATTCTTGTGTTTTTTTTTATCAGGTTCACCGGCCATCTGACTAACAAAATATTTTTCAATATAAAATCCACTTTATACTAATCAAACTAAAGATGAACATGTCTACTTATGACAAATGCATATATTTAGGTATTTAAAGCACACTTTACTATTTACTTACTATTTTTCAGCGAGGTTGGCACTACCCCAACTATATTAGAACTCATTTAATTGGCGGTTAATGGTTTGGCGAACTTTTTGACCTTAAATTTTAGTTCCGATTTCTGGCTTCATTCAATATAAAAATATTCACACTTAATGGCTATAACTACTAGTCGAAACTCGAAACCTCCTTATGTATCGAGAGTCACGCATTGTGTTTGTGCACCTTATATTGAAAAACTCTAGAATGACTTGATACAGAATTTATGCTTCATGCAAATTAATTATAAATTAGTATCAAAGCATCAAGCAAACTCAATTTTTTAAGTCAATTGTCGCACTCATGAACCAGCAATCAGAAGCGCTACCTAGCCGAGTTATTCATGCAGTTAAACCGTTACATCTAAACTGATTAAAACAGGATTAGAACGTTGATTTTCAATGTATGGACCATGTTTTCATGTACCATCCTTTACCATGAGTCAAACATCAACATTGAATCAAACTTACCTAAGAATTCTAAGTTGCAAATTTTACGAAAAATTGATCAAAACAGCCAAGGATTATATAAATTGTTAAGGCGTCTCTTAAGAAATTAACCTATGATCACTCTAAAAATTCAAGATTTTGAATGTAACGAGGAGTTAAACATGTTTGCATATTCAATGAAACAATCCATCTACATCCCAGGAATCTTAACTACATTAATTTCTACTTGCTCTGTCCAAAGCAGATTTTTAGATTTACAAAACGATCATTTGAAGAACACAAGTTCGAAATATCAACATGAGAAACACAACTCCTTAACCTAAAGGAGGAGTAATCTAGAAACCCTATGATTGAATAGTATAAACAAACATTGATCTGAAATAACTCATACTATAATATAACATTTGCTTGAGATTCCTGAGAACAATCTATTCATTTTGCATTCGTAGATTTAATTTAGATTTTATGTGAAGTTTGGTAAAAACAGATGATTTATTGAAGTTATATTACGATTTTCCTTTGTGGTAGGTGATATTGTATTTGATATCATGACCATTTCTTAGGCAGGAATCTTCAAAAATTATTCTTCTGTCCATTCTTCCAAATGGTTTCTAGGACATTTCATTCGGTGACTTTGTCGCATTACTTGAGATTCAAAAGATCTTGAAGAACAGTTAAATTATATGAAGAAAAACCAACTTTCCTTGAACTACAAGAAGTAAATCTAGAAACCTTTGATGAATTATAAACAAACTTACTTGAATAAAAATCAATCAACCATCAATAATAACATTGCTGAATCTGAGAACAGATGCAAGATTTTCATTTTCATTTGATGATTTAATTTTAGATTTTAGTGTAAGGTTCTTTCATGAAAATCAAGATTTGATTTTTATTTGGAAGTTTTTTTTTTGTTACGATTTTTCCTTTGTAGTGAGGGGTGATTTTTTGTATTTCTGATAGTTGCGGACGATTTCTTTAGGCAAGCGAAATCTATTCAAAAATTATTCTTCTGTCCATTCTTCCAAATGGTTTCTAGGTACCGTAATTTCAGGTGACTTTGGCTTACTTGAATTCAAAGAATGTCTACGATTAATTTGTAAAAATAAATTGGTATTATATACCAAAATATTGATCTTTGACCACTCTTTCAAATTGAGACTGGAATAGAAAATCAATAAAAATAATAACTATCTGAATGAAAATGCAAATTTTCAATTTCAGATTTTTTCTTTTAAGTTAGGGTCCTTTCAGAATATCTATCAGATGTAGTCAATGTCCAGCGTGGCTTTAGCCGGGGAAGTAGTTGTTTTCTGTTAGACATTTACAAAAAATAACTTAATTTTTATCGTGGATTTTTCAATTCACAGAAAAATATTTCTATTCAATATTTAATTGAGAATATTTCCCTTTTTAGCTATCAATGTGATTAAGACTTTGTATGTGGATATATAAACAAACATGGTGTGCAAAGTCACCCGCATATTGAGGGCTGGCTTTGACCCATGGCTTAAATTTTGGGTGATTTAAAAATAATCCGACGGATAAAATAAGCAAAATAAATTTGCCCATAAAAACGTTATTTTATTTTTAATCATCATAAATGATAAAAAAACATTGCTAGTTGCAGACAAATTTTATGCAAGTTGAATTTGGTTGCAAATGACTCCTAAATTGAATACAGTGATGCAGGTATATATACAATAGAATCACGAAAAATCAATCCGATAAAAAACACAGGCTTACATTTTTTATAATTAATAATGTCTATTTCTGAAAATGAGCCAAAGTCACCCAGATGGGTTAGTCACCCGAAATTAAGGTACATTGTCTAAATACGGATATCTTTCTTCTTGGGGCAATAATATTAAAAATTTCAAAAAAATCATCTGTTATATCTACGAACATCTTTGCAGTCGGGTATAAAACAAAAATATTCAACACAATAATAATTTTCAGAATAGTCTATTGAAATGTCAAACAATCAAATAGGTTAGAATCGGCAAATTATCTCCTTAAACCCCCGAATTCATGAGATTAACTTAAACCATGGTTAAACTAGGTTTATCTCATAAACCCGTATTGAACAACTGAAACAAAATTGGTAATCCTGGTTTAAGCCAAATCACTTGGTCATCCTCGATTGAACAACCGGGCCTAAGAGAGGCTTGCATTAGCATTTCATTTTTTGGCAACTGGAAATTCATTTTCAAGTTTAGCATTTACATTTAAAATCTTGAAACAGTCTATGAAATGTCGAAAACTACCCCAAGTAGCACAGAGTCATAAACTCAACATAATGACTTCTTATACCGTCTTAAAGACCACGTATTTCTATGTTTTAGAACCAAAAAGTTAATGTGCGTTTTATAACTTTCAGGCATTGCTATGACGTCGTGTAGTAGATATAACGAGAGTAAAATAAATAATTCTCGAGATCAAGTTGTACTGTGGTTTGTATGTATCTATGGTTAGATTATTTCTGTTGGTTATGTTATTTTTGTTGGAAAGGTATATTGTGTTATGTATGTAGGATATTCAGTTCTGTATGAATGATTAAAATACCAAAACAAAAATCCAATCTGCCTTATAAGAGAACTGGAGCGTATAGAAAAATATAAAGAGGAAGGATGAGTGCCTACCCCAAAATTAACATCTGAAATAATAATATGTGTGTGCACTTCGAGTGATAAATAAAAAATATTTAAATGTAACTGTTCAATATCTATTGTAAATGTCAGTTATTTTTAGCGTTTTCCATTAGGCGGAACTAGCGGAATGCTTATGCACTTAATGTATATCTTTTTCTGTTTTGATAGCGTCACGACGTTAGTACAGCAAAACTTGCTACTTGTGGTCACAGCGACTACATTAAAACTTTTTTATGTAAGATATTGCGATGTCTTTGAGACACTCGTAAACTATTCCATGATAGTACATACTGGAGTAATTACAACTTTTCGACACTAGAAGGACGGCATCCATGTTTTTCGATTGATTGATAACATCATTCTGGTAGCCATATTGGAACAAAAATATTTAAAATAAAAAATATGGGACCCTGGGTGTTATATAAATTCAAAAATAATTGGAGATGTGCTAATCAAGTATCTTTTGTAATATGGTGTACATATTTCAACGATTAATGAGAAAAATTGATGAAGTATATATTTTTTGAAATGAAAATAAATATTTATCTCTCTTCATTTTTGAGGCGCATGAATTTTAAGTGAGTAGAATTGGACTTTGATCGTGAAAATGGATTTGCTTGGTCGCTAGAGTTTCAGAACAATTCTTAAAGACACATAAATGAAAATCCTTTTTATCTCGATAACTATCACGGCCATTTGTTGTTAGTATATATAGTAATAATAATTTATAAGTTTATTCACTAAGAAACAAGAGTGTTTTATAATGAAGGTGGTTATAGTAAATAAACATGGGGTACCACAGAAGCTTTAGTTCCGAAGGACTATCGCTTGTACGTAGTTTCGTAAGAATATAATGTAATGATGACAAAGATAATAATAATAAAGTAGTGTAAGTTATGACAAAAGTAATGTAGTGTAATAAATAAATAATATAATATAGTGGATATAGGAGTATCACAGAGTATCATGAACATGTAAAGGAGGACTGACTTATAAATTATATTAATATTATATAAAATCTTTTGAAATGGTACACATATTGTAATACTATATTAGAAAGATTATGACCTTCATGCATAATGATATAATGACTACACTAAGACCACAGAACGACCCTTTTGCGACTGACTTGTATAAGTCTATATTGGCAAGTCATTACCACTACTTTATAACGTCGATGTGACGTTGCAAGAGTGTGCCTTTTTGTCGTATTGGCATACATAGCGACGTCTTAGCATATTACAAGACATAAGTCATGGACTTTTGCGAAAGGTCTAGTAGACGTTAGTACAACCGAATTATGACCTCTGTGTGCTACTTGGGACTCCACGAAGACAAGCAAGCAACAAATCCCGTCCAGACCAAATCAAGGAGCGAACGCAACCGACCGCCAACACCAAGCTCGGAATCGATTGGGTAGTGTTTGATCACGCCGTATACACCGGCTCCAATGCTGAGCACATGTGCCTTGGTTTGCGTTGGAATCTCGGTCTGTACGCGGCTTAAGAAAACAGACAAACAATGTACTTATGTCTGGTTTACATTTTCGCAACTCTGGCGCTGGCATCTGATTTTGAATTCCCAATCGTATCGATGATCCCCAGTCCCCATCTACCAGAATAATAATTTCAACATTTCCGATGTCAGAGACATCTATGACTCAATCCTCAAAATAAGAAAACAGTGATTCAAATGAGCGCCATTCAATCTGCCTACATCATATATCTATTAACTACGAATATTGATAACTGGCCATAAGAGCAATGCAATGACAGTGAAGTCGGATTAAATATGTCTTTCCTTGTCATATTGGCAGCGCTCAGTTATGGCAACCAAAAATCAACCAATACATGTCACACCTCCATTCTCGCGCATGCGCATCAATTCAACGTTGCCGATTAGAAAGAGTCCGAGCGATGGTCATGCCTCATTTGTTATGGCTTCACATTTGCTGTGTTTATTATCAATATTGGTACTTAATACATATATGGCCTCATTGTCTAAATTTTTACAGTGCCGTCTACCGTTGATCCTACAATAATCAAATGGGGTAACCTTAGGATCAGCGTCATCTGACAGAAATGTAGTATTCCTATTTCACGAAGTAATTGTGACCTGTAACTGGGGAACAGTAATGATCATATATTTATTAAACCCTTATTACACTATGCCTTTTTCGTGCCTATTTTTGTGCTTATTTTCATGGCTATTCGTTGGCTGAATTTCCCCAAATAACTGGCACTATTACACTGTGCCTTTTTGATGATTGTTTCAGGCGCTAATTTCAGAGCTGCAAACCTAAGGAAAATTGACATTTACCGTAAATGATTAAGTAATTTAGTATACCTGGACTATTTGTTTCAACTTTTTCCTTACCTGGCACAATATTTTTTTTCTTTTATGTCATACTGAACAAAACGAAAACTATGTGATTAATTTCATCTATTTGTTGGTTATGTCAAGTCAATTACTGTTTTGGCAAACCTGACATTTCCACAAACGTCCTTGAAATCCCCTCGATTCAGGCGGAAAAAATAGAACCAGTCCAGTCCTATTTATTTTCACGCCTGAAACAATCAACAAAATAGCCTCGCGCGCATGCGTATTTGTTTAAAATTTCAGCCATCGGCAGTCAGGCAGACAAATAGGCACGAAAAAGGTATAGTGTAATAAGGGTTTTAACTACGAATATTGACAACCGGCTATAAGAGCAATGAAAGTGAAGTCGGGTAATATATGTCTTTCCATGTCATATTGGCAGCGTCTAGTCAGAGCAACCGAACATCAACCAATATATGTCACGCCTTCATTTTTACGCCTGCACATCAATTTGACGCTACCAATAAGAGAGAGAGAGACCGACCGATTTTCATACTTCATTTGTTTAGCTTCACATGTGTTGTTTTTTATTGGTACTTAATACATATAGTAATGATCGGCGCATAAATTTCAAGAATATTTACTGAGGAGCGACATCTTCTGATCACCATCAAAACAATAAAAAGGGGAACTCTCCGGATGAGCGAAACTAAGACAACAGCGCTATAAATGAGCGCCATCTGATGAGTATAAATTGCTTGAAATTTCATAGGGCATCGAATACATTCATTGCTTTGAGTGATTCTTGTTATCCAAGGCATCGTTTAGAGTGTGAAACACTTCGCAGCTGCACCTAAGCGAGAAAAGTTTCTTCTGTTGTGGAACTGTCTCTGGACTAATTTTTTAGCACAAACAATTATAAAATAAAAAAGGAAAAAGAAAGATGCAGGTGAAGATATGAAGTGTTGCAAGATGATGAAAATCAGACAAATAGGGAACACGAGTGATTTAGTTTTTTCAGTTCGATCCTCAAAAATTACATTTTATAAAAATAATTTCTCAAATCCCTGAGTTTTGTCGAAATTTTCAAATTTAAAGGTGCACCTCGATTCAAACTCGATTTGACCTTCCTTTTTAAAGACCAATTGTGGTTGTTCCAGGAATATTGATAGACAATACTATTTCTCACAACCCAAACATAAATTCAACCTCACTTTCAATTTGATGTTTCAGTATCAATTGAAAATACTATGATACTGAAAATTTAGTACAATATATAAAATACGACTGATGAAATTATAGTTGACAGTTCGAAGCAACTAGTGGTAAAAGTTTGAACTTTGTGAAGTAATGATGCATAAGTCCATCAGGGGCAGTAGGAGTACGTTCTTGAATGTGATGACAAAAATTGGCGTTGTGAAAATTTTGAATTATGAAAAACATTAAAAAAAATATGGCGGCTGTTGGCACACATTTTAATTCGTCATAAGCGACCATAGTGGTAAAAGTGTTCATTTTGTGATTTTCTGTGCGAATTTGAGTGTTTTTTTCAATTTTGGATTATAATTCGTGCTTCAAAATGCCCCTTATTTGCATTGTAGTTAACTGTGGGCCCCGTCACGACAGGGACAGTCGGGTTTCACTCGGTGTCTACAGTTTCAAATCATAAGTTTTTGACCAGTTAAAATGACTTATCGAGGAGGAGAAGAGCTCTCTATGGTTAGCCGCAATCAACCTAGAAGATCTTACGGATTCGAAAATCAAGTATCAGAGAGGCTGCAGCAGACATACCCTGTGTGCACATTCGTAATAATATCCTTCATTCCATTATGGATACCTATAACTTCAGACTTTTGTGATTTGATTTGTTCCTACAGGTTACTTGTATGATTTTGCCCACTTGTATATCTGTGAACTATTGTACATTAGGAGGTCCCATTTCAAATGAAGTTCATATATAGATAATTGATATATGTCTTCCAATCTCAACATTCCCATTTTAAATATTTCAGGCAATTATCGAAAGCCTCGATCAAGTCTTGTGAAAGTTGTTGTAGGTATTTGATTACTCTCGTTTCGGACGTCGTCTTAATGTATTTGAAAACGTTTTCACGATGTTTTGAATGTGAATACTATTTTCAGACGATTGCAGATACAAACATTCGAAACATCGTAAAAACCTTTTCAAGAACATTAAGACGATGGACGTCCGAAACGAGAGTAATCAAGTTACCACATCGTCTGCAATCTTCGAAGGGTATTGTAATTTATTAACAGTAAAAATTGGATATATCGCGATATTACCGAAATTGTACTATATACAAATATCAATATTGTGTCATTTTTTTATAATTGGTATTAAATTAGGAGGAATCAACTGAATCAGTAAAACAATAAATAAACAAACATTTATTTATATATATATATATATATATATATAGTTGAAGAAGGGTAGTCTCGTGACTGGACTAGTTGAAAATAACTATGAATTTGAAATAAACTTTGTAGAATATCCTTTCCACAAAGTTTATTTCAAATTCATAGTTATTTTCTATATATATATATATATATATATATAATCATTTGAAATATTTAATTTTTTAGAACAACTGAGCAAGTCGTTCAATAAATTTCTTGACTGGATGGCATTGGCCACACAGCTTCCAAATCTGTGGGTGACATTGCCTCTAATATAGCACCATTATGACCTCCTACTTCACTGTTTACGGCCATACAAGTACAGTGAGCAGTACAAATGCTTTCATCCTTTTCAAGTATGTACCAAACATCTGAAGGTTTTTAATTTGCCTTTTGTGAACACTTGACCTGAAAAAAAGTTATGTTGATTAGAAAGAACTATTATGAAAGTTGAGGAGTAATATTCTTAAATATCAAATCAATGTCTCTTATAATAAACAAATGTGGCAATAAACATGATAGATCAGATCAGAAGTAATAAATTGCTTCTTATGTATTATTATTCCTAATTTATAATAATTCACTTCGATGACTCAAGATTTGCAACTGTACATGTACCCATTAGAAAAAAACCTGCTGCCTAGGAAAAAACATACTAGACTAACTAAAATATATTCCTTTTTTGCAATTCAAAATTCATCTTCGCCATTATTATGTCATGTATTTTCATTATTTTTACTTTATTACTTATTTTACCCTTTTGCATCTGAAAATTTTTATTATTCACGTTCATATTTTGTATGGACTAATTATTTTTTGTAAGTTTTTATCTTTTGTTTTTTGCATATCTATCCCTTGAATTTTATCATCATTTTGCTCATTACTTGTTTCTATTCTTCTTAATTCTAATAATTTTATATTTTCCTCTACTTTTTTATCAAGAGTACCTATTTCATTTTTAACTCTTTCTTGTTTACTATTCATGTCTAATTTCATGTCTTTTATTTTTTTATCCTGCCTTTCTACATGATTATTTATAGTGGATACTTCTTGTGTTATTGCCACATAAGATTCCTCATTTTGTTGTCCTATTTTTGTCTCTAATTGTTTGTGCATTCCTAAAAATTCTTCTTTATTTTGATTAGATTGAGTTTGTATTTTGTTTTCCATTCTATCCATATTCTCTTTCATATCTTTTATATTTTCTTTCACATTTTCTCTTAATCTTTTTTCCATACTTGCTGTGTTTTCTTTCAACTCTTTTATTTCATTTTTCAAACTTTCTTTCATTTCATTCTTTATATTACCCATTTTTTCTTCCATTCTTTCCCTTTTTCCCTACTTTCTCTCATTCCATCACTCATTCTTTCTATTTGCTCTTTCATTTCATTTCTCATACTTGCTGTATTTTCTTTCATTTCTTTTATTTCATCTTTTATACTTCCTATATTTTCATTCATTCTTGCTGAATTTTCATTCATATCATTTGCTGAATTTTTATCCATTTTTTCATTCATATAATTTTTCAATCTACCTTCCATACCTGCCATATTTTCATTCATACTTGCTGAATTTTTATCCATTTCTTTTACCATAAGCTCCATCATCTTCTGAAACTGACTCTCTGTCAAATTCATTTGTGTACTCTCACTTTTTATTTCTATCTCTCTCACCTTACTACTCTCTCCTTGTTCCTGATCACCCCTCTCTCTACCTTCTGCACCTTCTTCCAAGCCAACTTTCTTACCATCTCTTGAATCCATTTTGTATTCCCCAATATCTAGCCTTACACGTTGAAATGCCAATTGCTAAAGTTCGCCCAGTGTTACGATAAATATTGAGAAATAATATATTGCCTTTGATAATATTATGAAATGATATTGCCTTTACTTGCCACTACGTTGCGGCGCCAATTGTAATATAATGATATTTGCAAAAAAAAAATGTTTTTATATAATAAGATTGCTAATAGTTTTTGCTATTCTTTGTGAGCCAAATTGATATTATATAGATATATATATTTTCGCCCTGTATATGTATTGTATGCTGTAATAATAATTGCTAGCGAACGTCACTGTTCTCTCGTCACGCTGCTGCCAATTGTTATCACTTTTCTCACCATGACTAAGCAACAGTTGGTACGCCTCTTACCTCAGATAGCCGGTTCAGGCAATAGAGCCACTAACCACTGCTGTCTAATTTCAGTTTATTCAGTGGTCATTGTTATGATTGTTGATCATTGTAAGAAAACAAACAACAAAGTATCAAAAAGCAATTATTTCCTTTATTCAGGAAGACTTAATTTCACCTGGCCTACGAGAAATAACTTATACTAATGTGAATCTACAAATATTCACGGATAATCATTAAAATCAAATGATGGATAGATAGACAGAACCTCACTTTTTCCTTGAGAGTGAATTTTTCTTATATGGTTCAAAATAAAGTGAAATAAAGTTCTTCAGATGTGAGATACGTTATTTGTGATATTGTTCATGGACCGGATGTGAACTATTAAAGTTTTTATACCTGCTGGAGATGTCAGTGTTCAAGATATGCCCTGAAACTGGATCCTTTCTCACTCCAAGCTCTATCAGGAACTCCAATACCATAAATCAGGAACCATACATATGCATAAATCAGCTTTGGACACTTGGATATGTTGTATAATTAAGGTAATATTGGTTTTTCTCTTCTAATGTTGGAATTATTTCATTTTTCTTTCTCCCAAAATGTTGCGTGGCATTCCCTTGTAAATTTATTTTCGATCTCCTTGTGGCTTTGTTTTCTGCTCCCTTGGATACCAATTTTCCCTCTTCTTTTTCATTTGAATGTTTGAATTCGCGCACCAAATTGTCACATTTCACTGTTTGGATTCATCTTATATAATTTATATAATATACAACTATTTTCCCATTCTTATTACTATGTACATATTTCAATAATAATTGCTTATGACATCACCCCGTTGTTATTCTCTCACAATTTCTAATTTTCCATATGACCATCTATTCCCTGATTGGCTAATCTCATCAAGAAGTTTGGTGTTCTACCATTGGCTACTTTTAGTTAGCTACAATTTCATATACTGTATGTTTCAAATTTATAAATGTGTTGATCACTTTTTATTCATGAACATTTTGTAAAACTAGACTTTTTGTTGCCTTTTTACCAATTATGGGTTATAATCATTATGACAGTGTATGAAATTGATTGTGTTATAGTATTTTGACATTTTTATCTATCCATATTATACATAGGCTTACAAATAAATAGAACTTCCAAAATCATGTCAAAACAATCTCTTGAAACTAATAACTATTTAGTAATTATTCTTTTTTGTGGGTTTTTTCCTTTTACAACTTATAACTGGCATAACATAACATAACAATATGTAAATATATAGATAATTGATATATTTTCCACTTCAAAAGTAGAGAAAACTCCTGATGAATGTTCATATATATGTACCTACCTCCCCAAAAAACACTCTTATAGGTATGTTATTGAATTACTGGAATACAAATTTTCTTTAGGATTCTGGTGACTCAATAAATAAAAATATTTAGAAATATGTCTTTCAATCTCAACCTTCCCTTTTTAGATATTTCAGGCAATTATCGAAAGCCTCGATCAAGTCTTGTGAAGGGTGTTAGTTTGATTACTTGTTTCGACGTCCATCGTCTTATGTATTTGAAAGGTTTACACGATGTTTTGAATGTGAATACTGTATTCAGACGATTGCAGATACAAACATTCGAAACATCGTAAAAACCTTTTCAAGAACATTAAGACGATAGACGTCCGAGACGAGAGTAATCAAGTTACCACATCGTCTACAACCTTCAAAGGGTATTGTAATTTATTAATAGTAAAAATTGGATATATCGTGATATTTATCAAAATTGTACTATATACAAATATCAATATTGTGTGTCATTTTTTTATAATTGGTATTAAATTAAGAGTAATCAACTGAATCAGTAAAACAACAAATAAACAAACATTTATTTATATATATTCATTTGAAACATTTTATTTTTTTAAACAACTGAACAAGAGGCAAGTCGTCCAATAAATTTTTTGACTGGATGGCATTGGCCACACAGCTTCCAAATCTGTGCGTGACATTGCCTCTAATATAGCACCAATATGACCACCTACTTCACTGTTTCCGGCCATACAAGTACAGTGAGCAGTACAAATGCTTTCATCCTTTTCAATTATGTACCAAACGTGTGAATACTTGCCCTGAAAAAAAGTTATGTCGATTAGAAAGAACTATTATGGAAGTTGAGAAGTAATATTCTTAAATATCAAATCAATGTCTCTTATAATAAATAAATGTGGCAATAAACATAATAGATCAGATCAGAAGCTATAAATTGCTTCTTATGTATTATTATTCCTTATTTATAATAATTCACTTCGATGACTCAAGATTTGCAACTGTACAAGTACCCATTAGAAAAAAACATGCTGCCTAGGAAAAAACATACTAGACTAACTAAAATATATAAATGATTCTGAATATTTATTCTCACCTTCACAACGAAGCCAGATTCAAAGTATGTATGGATTCTAAACTTGTATAGGCCTTCATCTGCATTTGGGAAAGCTGAGGAAAAAGCAAATACGAAATAATATTCAGTTCAGAAATATTCAGTGTAAAAAGGATCTAAATCACTGATCAAACCTCAACTTAATTTTATACCTGTAACAAATACATTGATAAAAATGTAAACAGAAGATGGGGATGTATTTTCATGCATACCGTTCACCAAAGCCTCTGCTTTTCAACAATAGTGTCTTCAGGTAATCACTCTCCATCTGAATATTATTAATTAACAACACAAAAGCTCCGAAAATAACGAAAAATACACTTTTACAAGCCAAAGGTACACACTGACAATGATGTTCTTATGGCGATTATCAGTGTGTGTGCCAACAACCGCCATATTGGGTCACGTGGTATGGATTGTCTAATGTGTTGGTAAACTAAGTAATTGATAATTGAACCATATTTGGTCATATAAGGAGATCGCACGTATGATACTGATACCGTGAAAAAAATTGACGAAATAAACAGTGGCTCAAAAACTAGGTTACTTTATAAAACAATGTAGGTAGGTATATAGATTTCTATGATATAAACGGGATCCCTGTTGAACAACTATGACGACCTTAAACTGACATTCCCTCAAAACCAAGTATTTCATATGAACGGAATGATGAATATATTTAATTTCAAACTGGAGGACCCTCAGTAATTTCAGGAACCCAGTCGTCACAAAACCTATAGTTCATGACATCCATCATTGTTTACTTCACTTAAACATCCTAACTCTTGCAAATACATAAATGTCTCCAAAACTATTCTAGGAAGAACATGATCAAACAGTAATATGCCTATCTAACATTGAAGAAGTAAATAGATTATTTATTGTCGACTCAGGTGTCTGGTTATAAAGTAATCTCCAACTTCTTCGGAATGATCTGCCTAAGAGTTGGGACAAAATTTGTTTATCGTTTATATATAGAAGCTCTTTATCAAACTCTAATACCAATTTTTCTTGGGATTTTAACATAAAATTCAAGTAATAATAATGACATATCAGGTCATTTCAAGCGATTTTTCAACACACAAAACAATCATGATAAATTATTGTTCAATCTTTTCATTTAACTATTGGTACTAATATTAGAAATAATTTAATTGGCTACAACTTGATATTTACACAATTTAAGAAAAAATGTTTTAGTTGTATATCTTCGATAGTTCATGACATCCATCATTGTTTACTTCACATAAACATCCTAGCTCTTGCAAATACATAAATGTCTCCAAAACTATTCTATAAAGAACATGATCAAACAGTAATATGCCTATCTAACATTGAAGAAGTGAATAGATTATTGTCGACTCAGGTGTCTGGTTATAAAGTAATCTCCAACTTCTTCGGAATGATCTGCCTAAGAGTTGGGACAAAATTTGTTTATCGTTTATCTTTATCAAACTCTAATACGAATTTTTCTTGGGATTATAACATAAAATTCAAGAAATAATAATGGCATATCAGATCATTTCAAGCGATTTTTCAACACACAAAACAATCATGATAAATTAATGTTCAATCTTTTCATTTAACTATTGGTACTAATATTAGAAATAATTTAATTGGCTACAACTTGATATTTACACAATTTAAGAAAAAATGTTATAGTTGTATATCTTCTTTATTTTTGCCATTTAACTTTTGCACCCCAAATTTTTCCAGGATAATTAATCATGAAACTCAAGGATACGTTGCTTTATCAGATGAACTTTTGGCTTTCACTATAAAAAGGTAAATCATCAAGTGAATTTCTCATTATGCACCTTTAAATCTATAATATAATTTATCGATTACAATGAACAGTATACCTAAACGAACCGAAATATTTCCACCTGTTATTTATTCACTATTTCGGGACTGATTGTATGAAAGTTCAAACAAACAATTTGTGACCATTGTATTCGAAATTCTGATATTGCACACAGGGTCAAAGGAAAATATTCGAGCGAAATTGTCGATGACATTTAATGAAATCTTTAGATATTTTTAGGAATGAATTCAGAAATGTGAAGAACCCTTTTCTTGTCTAGCCGATTGTCAATTCTGTTGGAAAAACTTTAAATATTGCTTCATCCATTGTGGAAGCGATAAAAGGCACAACCTCAGGATGAAAGCATGTTTTTGAGGTTACCTAAATGTCCCTAGACAGTGATAGAATGAAAAAAAAATTGGAATTTTTGATCAATGTATCATTCCAAAAAGGAAAGTTTGTAGTTGATTATGTTTATGTCAGACTAGACAGTGATAGATTGATTTTTTTTTAAATTTTCCATCATTGTATCATTGTGACACCTGTACTTTACCTTTTTTTATCAAAAATTATTTTTAGATTTTTTTTTTTTTCGGTAGTTGATTATATTTATGTAAGATTGGATCATTTCAAAGGGGAGTATTGTGTCATTTGTACTTTACCTTTTTCATCATTTTTTTTTCTGGTTTTTTTGGTAGTTCATTGACCCTCTTCACTAAGGTATCATTCCAAACTGGGGTGTATTGTGGCACTTGTCTTCACCCTCTTCACTATCTGTCATTCCGTCTGTTCTGTACACCTATCCTTTCCTTTTTTTATAAAAAAAATTATTAAACATTGGCGACAATGAGGCCAATAAAACTTTAGGCATTATGTGGAATGCCAATCACGACACGATTCAATATTTCATTGCCGATTTCAATAATCAAAAAACTATATAACTAAGAGAACAATTTTATCGATAATATCCCAGGTTTTCGATCCACTAGGTTTGTTAGGACCAATCATAATTGTGGCCAAGTTATTCATCCGAACTCTATGGCAAGAAAAAATTGGATGGGATGTATAAGTTTGCCTCGAAGCTTGAAAACCTTTTGGATTGAATTTCGCAATATCTTAGAGCTCCTCAATTCAGTTAAAATAACCAGACACGTAATTTCACCAAATTACATTACAATTGAATGTCATGGTTTTGCTGACGCTAGCGAAAAGGCAGATGGAGCTTGCATATATGTTAGATGCCAAGACAACCTTGGAAGACAGGTACATCTATGCTATTGTGTGCAAAATCCAGAGTGGCACCTGTACCTGTACCTGTACGTTTGCCACGTTTGGAGTTGTGTAGCGCACTATTATTGGCTCAATTATTACAAAGGGTTACGGGTTCTATGCAAATCAAGTTTGATAAAACATATCTCTGGTCAGACTCTACAATCACACTGGCATGGATACGAGGTTGTCCAAGCAAATGGAAAACTTTCATCGCCAACAGGGTTACCGAGATACAGAGTTTAACAGATTTAAATAATTGGTATCATATAAAGTCGGAACATAACCCAGCGGATTTGATTTCGAGAGGCATGACACTTTAGAATTGATCGATTCTGAATTTTGGTGGACAGGGCCGGAGTGGCTAAAGGTCAAAATTTGCAATTTTCAATGAACATGAATGAATCTATTGAAGGAAACTTATTAGAAGAACGCGAGCAACGAGTTGTCCATCACACTAGTACAGAAGCTGGTATCGATATATTTGAGAAATTTTCGTCATTGATAAAACTTCAGAGGGTGGTCTCATACGCCTGAGATTCATCGCAAATTCAAGAAAAAACAAGGATGAAAGGTTATCAGGAAATTTATCTGTCGCCGAATTACAAGGTTCTTTAGAAGTATTAATTCGTTTATCTCAAAGGGATGCATTTCAGCAGGAATACTTTGATTTATCAAACAAAGAATCGCTGCACACACGGAGTAATTTGTTGTCATTAAATACATTCATGGACGATAAGTCATTATTGCGAGTTGGCGGTAGAATCCAAAGATCAAAGGAAACATATGAGAAAAAACATCCAATAATTTTATCGCCAAAACACAAATTACCGAGATTAATTTCCATTCATGAACATCAACGACTACTCCATTGTGGTCCTACAATGTTACTTCATTCCATGAGGGAACGTTTTTGGCCTTTATCAGGACGAAACCTAGCAAGAAAAATAGTTCATGAATGCATTACTTGTTTTAGAGTGAAACCACAATCGGAACAATATTTGATGGGTAATTTACCAGAAAGTAGAGTGAACCAATATCTACCTTTCCACAACACGGGTATATATTATGCTGGACCTTTTTTAGTGAAAGATTGCTCAACAAGAGGGGCAAAATTAACAAAGGCGTATGTGTGTTTGTTTATTTGTTTGACAACTGAAGCTATACACCTAGAATGTGTATCAGCTCTGACGACCGAGTGTTTTATGAATGCTTTAAAAAGATTTATTGGCAGAAGAGGAAAACCATATAATCTCTATTCGGATAATGCGAAAAAAAATTCGACTCAGAAGCTGATAATATTAGCAATTACTTATCAGCTGACAATATAGTGTGGCACTTCATCCCAGCCTGTTACCGTGTTAGTGCAGATTGAATCTATTTTAAATTCCAGACCCATGTGTCCATTAACCTCGCTTCCCGATCAATTAATCCCTCTTACCACTGCTCATATTTTGGTGAGATAGACATTAACGGCAATTCCGGAAACCAGCGTTACCCATATCCCGGAAAATAGGTTGAATCATTACCAGAGGTTACAAAATGGTGTTCAACAATTTTGGACCAGATGGCACCGGGAGTATTTGTCGGAATTACAGTCTAGAGTTAAATGGAAGGAAACGCACCAAACCTCATCAAGGAAGGAAGGAAGATAATGCACCTCCATTGAAATGGCATATGGGGCGGGTTCTGCAACTCCATCCAGGAGAAGACGGGATTGTACGAGTCGTTTCCCTGATCGTCAACGGCAGTGTTATGAAACATGCTGTGACAAAACTGTGTGTATTTCCGTTTGAGAAAGAGAAGACTGGAAATCAAGTTTCATAAACAATTTATATTTGAAATTCAGTAATTGTTTATATTTGTTTCACCGTAGAACATTTTTAAGTACGTTGAAAATGTAACATACGTTCATGTTTCAAGGCGACCGGCATGTTTCGCCATTGTGACAAGTCTATGCCACTGTGGTTTGTTTATATCTTTGAAAGACACTTGCCAGATGTTATGGTATGCAACGGCAGAATGTATCAACTAGGGTTGCAAGCTAGACGTGTATTGCTTTAAGTTCTTGTAAAATCACAGCAATAAACCATTTTCAATTTCGAGTGGTGATTATTACTAGAAAAGAAGCAATTCCATTTCATATCATACAGTCCACTCAAGATCCAACAATCAGGAAGAGTTTGAAAATCGTGAGATCATATTTCAGCAGGATGGGGCACCTCCCCATTTAGATCGCATGGCTAGAGAGTTCCTCAATACAAACTTTCCTGGGCGATGGATAGTAGAGTGGAAGTACAGAATGGCCACCTAGATCTCCGGATCTTACACCTCTAGATTTTTTCCTTTGGGGGTATCTGAAGTCAAAAATCTACGCCACTGAATGCCAAACAATAGAAGAGTTGAAACGCATAATAATATATACATGTGAAGAAATAGATGAACAGACTTTCATCAACGTGAGAGAAGCTATTTATAATAGGGCACTTTGTTGTCAAGATTTAGGAGGGGCCACATTGAACACTTATGAAATAATTGTTGGGGTCAAATAAAAGTGTTATTCAAAAATAAATTATAATTTTTTAGCTAACTAATTTGTTTTGATTGTGAATTTTCAGAACACATTCGTAGGCTTCAAGATTTTCCGGTAAGCGGTACTGTTTATCCTTAATAAACTCTCTTTACGCCTCGTATTAGTCGAATTCATTAAGAGATTTAACTACAAATTAAAAAAATATAAAAATCGTCCAATGTTTAAGTCTCAACTATTACACACGTTGAGTGACAAATGGGAAATAGCCATGGCTGTATTGACTATGTGCACGACAGTGGCAAACGCCACATTTCGGGACTCGGGAATTATTTGACAGTTAGATGACAAGCCATGTTTTGATAATTTCTATCAAAATCAAGTGGAAAACTTGAAAAAAATATGAAACATTGTCGATATCTGAGAGCAATTTATAATATTTGTAAGTTGAACGAATGGAGTTTATAATGAGAACAGGATTTGAAACCATAAAACATATCTTTCCAACCTCAAACTGTGATGAAAGGTAATGAATTAGCTTCAGCACATTTGAGAAATGTTGAACTGAGAATTAACAGCCAAAGTTATTCAATACAAGCAAACCCATACTATTAGGCAGACCCCAGTGAACTTAACATCCTACAAAACATCTTTGAATGTAAGTACCCTGCGTTGTTGTTGAGCTGGATTAATTTCAGTCTACTTTTCCAGTTATTGGTTGATTTGGTGAGACTTTTGTGTTTCCCCTTGCCATAAAACTTTTGTACAAACGTGTGAACTTTATGAGAATCGCGCAAATAAAATTGATTCAGTGAAATCGTAATATGAAGTTGTTACTTACTTTTTCCTTTGTACAGCATCGATTGGTTTCTTTCTCTGCTTCAATTTCCAGGCCGATTTTGGAAAAGTATAGAATTTACACCAACTTTTTTTTCCATTTGTACAGTTCGCAACACAACGAATTTAACGTGAAATTATAAAAACAAATTTGACTGTCCCGATAATGTTTCACATTTCTGCCGAAGCGTGCGCTGCGATCGATTTGACTGTCCATACCAAGCACTTCGCAAATAGCCAATAGTTTCATGCAAATTTCATGTATCCCTCGGTGGATGTCCTGCAGCTTTTCATTGAATATTCAGGGTGAGTCAGAATAAGACCGACAAACTCCGACTACGTATTCCTCACCTCATTTCGAGGTGAGAAGTTGATATCAAGGTATGTCATAAAATGAATCCCCTCTGAGATACAGGGTGTCGAAAGTACGAAAAAAATTAAGATTTAATTTGTTTTCTCCAAAGTTCCTGAAGGAAGAAATTTGAAAATTGATACACTAATCAACGTTTATCAACGTGCTAATTAAAATTTTTTATTTTCGTAAACCAGTGGCGTAGTTACGATGTGGTCATATGTTCCTTCATTTTTTCTTGGGACAAGGGAATGGACAAATGAGCGTTGGACATCAGTTCGGCTCATCGATACTCAACCATGACATTTCATGTGCCTAAAAGTGGAGGTTTCTGAGATAATTGAGAAAAACTGAAGATATGTCCTTGGTAGAGACATAATTTCCTATGTGCAATAATCGCATAATGCTTATTTCTTACAACATATCGGAATATGTGTCAACCTCCTGAACATTTTTTCAATGTTGGGAGAATCGGGAACATAGTACATCATATTATTTGATCTATCGTGGATTCACTGATATGTTACCATACTTTTTTGTATATGATTGTTTTGACAGATCAACTGACAAACAAACCCAACCTCAAATTCAAATAATCCACTTAGATAAAAGTTAAGGTCTGAAATAATGTTTGCGAAAAACTGAAGATAAATTCTCTTAATTTGTTGAAGTTCATGTTGGAGTATCATTATCAAAGCCATATCTGATTGAATTATCTAGGAAAATATTATCCAATCAACATGTTTTTGATGAAGAGAAACAATTATTGTGTATTAATATATACTCAAATGATTTCTTTCGATTCGTGATAACTAGTTGCAAAGTCGAGCCTTTCATGCTAGTTTATGGCAGGCTGTTCAGTACACCACTGATCAACGCATAAAACATACACTTTGGAACTAAGAAGAAACGTAGCCTTTTTTTATTTTGTTCCCGGTAGAAACACACTGATATATCGATACTTACATTAGACATGATTGATAGTAACCCAAAACAGTTTGTATTATTGTCAAGTCATCTGACATCATTTCAGTCAGTGAACATCGTTGCAAAATGGATTATTCATTTGAAGAATATACAAATATGCATTTCGTGTATGGTGAAACAGGGGGAAATGCCAGAGCCGCTGCTGAATTATATCAATATAGATATCCAAACAGACATCATCCACATTTCACTACTTTTATAGCTGTGCATCGACGATTGAAGGAAACGGGGCCCTTCAAATTCAGTAAACACCATTGTGGTGTAAATAGAACAAGAAGAGATAATGTTACGGAAGAACAAATTCTTGAACGATTAGCTGCAGATTCTAATAGCAGCACTCGGGCTATTTCGTATAGGTTACAAGTGTCACAATCAACAGTAAGTCGGGTAGCACGTGAACAACTATTGAATCCATTTCCCCTACAGAAGGTGATGGCCCTAGATGCTGGCGATTATGGCCATCGTAGATTTTTTTGTGAATGGTTTTTGAGGATGTATGAAGGAGCAAACGACTTTCCTAGATATGTTCTATTCACGGATGGAGCATATTTCACAAGAGATGGATATTTCAATAGTGGGAACAGCCATTCATGGGATGAACAAAATCCGCATGGAATGTATCGAAAAGGCTACCAACAAAAGTTTTCGGTGAATATTTGGGTAGGAATGATCGAAAATCGTATCGTTGGACCATATCTTCTTCCTCCCCGTTGGAATAGGCAGAACTACTGAGTGTTTCTCGAACATGTTTCACCTGGGCTACTTGAAGACGCACCTCTATTGGTTAGTCAAAGAATGTGGTATCAATATGACAGGGCACCGGCCCATTTCCAACGAATCGTTCGTCAATTTCTTGATCAAACATTCCATGATCGGTGGATAGGTAGACGTGGTCCCATACATTGGCCCGAACGTTCTCCGGATTTAACTTCACTGGACTTTTTTTGTGGGGGTACCTTGAATCCTCATGCAGTGTACGATACACCTGTGGACTCTGTGGAAGATTTGACAAGAATTTTAGCAGTATGTTAATACAGGATACACCAGGAATATTCCAAATCGTGCGACAGTCGATAATACGGAGATGTCAATTGTGTATTGAACAAAATGGTGGTCCATTTGAACATTTTCTTTGTTGCCATGTTTGTTTCTATGTAATGTACCCACTTAACCGTTTCTATCAGTTAAGTAGATATTATTACACAATAATTGTTTTTCTTCACCAAAAACAGTTGATTGGATAATATTTTCCTAGATAATTCAATCAGAAATTGCTTTGATAATGATAATCCAACATAAACTTCAACAAATTAAGAGTACTTATCTTCAGTTTTTCGCAAACATTATTTTAGACCTCAACTCTTATCTAAGTGGAGTATTATGAATCTGAGGTCTGTCGAAAAAGCAAAAAAGTATGGTAACATCGGTGAGTCCGCTACATCAATTCTATCAAATAATATGATGAATGAAAAAATGGAGTTATCGGTCTCATTCTGACTCACCCGTACTATATTTCCGATTTTTCCAACATTGAAAAATGTTCTGGAGGTCGACACATATTCCGATATGTTGTAAGAAATTAGCATTATGGGATTAGAGCACATAAGAAATTATGCCTCTACTAAGGATATATCTTCAGTTCTTCCCAATTATCTCAGAAACCTCCACTTTTATATTGAGTATCGATGAGCCGAACTGATGTCAAACGCTCAATTGCCCTTTCACTTGTCCCAAGAAAATATAAAGGAACATAATATATGAACACATACCATCTTAACTACGCCACTGGTTCACGAAAATAAAAAATTATAACTTCAAATTAGCACGTTGATAAACCTTGATTAATGTTCCAAGTTTAAAATTTTTTCCTTCAGAAATTTTGGAGAAAACAAGTTAAACCTTAATTTTTTTCGTACTTTCGACACCCTGTATCCCAGAGGGGATGCATTTTAGGACATACCTTGATAGCAACTTTTCACCTCGAAATGAGGCGAGGAATCTGTAGTCGGTCTTATTCTGACTCACCCTGAATATGTATATTTGTATGTAATGTATTGACGTCTGAAACCTATCTAGGAAACTATCATGTAGATTATAGGGAATCAAACCATGCAGGGTGGCCGGTTTGATACTGGTCACCACCAAATCCATATTTTTGCTTTTTTTTATATTTCTGACCTGGAACTGCGCATCAATTCAACGTTTCCGATTTTGTTTTGGCTTCACATTTGTTCTCTTTATTATCAATATTGGCACTCAATCAGGCAATCCAAACCACGTGACAACCAATATGGCGGTTGTTGGCACAAATAGAATGCCTAAAAACCATGGTGTATTCACTTATACATGTGAAATATTGGGGCAAACTGGGGGACACCAGCCCACTTGATAAAGGGAGTTATCTATATAGAGTTTCAGACGGCGCCGACGTCGTTTCTTGTCATAATTCAGTAAACTACAATTACAGACCACACAGGGTGTTTTTGTGATTTGTGTCTCTGATCCCCGCTGAGATTGTGCTTTTGTCGCCTTCTAGGTTATGTCAATTCGTTGTGAAATATTTTGAGGGTGATCGATCGATGTAACATATTTTAGAAGAACAAACAATTCTATGTTCTTATGTCAGTATTATATAGAATTTTCGAGAAGTATTCCTAAATAATTCTATTTGTGAACAATTTTAGTGCGTACCAATTTTGTTTGGTTAATTTTCTGTTGATCGGCTCCACCCAGATAGTACTTATGTATTTCTGTCCCATGAACACAAATTTAAAGTCGGTGCTTGTTCAAAATGTATGTGGATTCCAAAAATATCAACTACACTTTGATCGACTAATGTCACCGTTGATGCTTCATCGAAAAGTGCTACACATTCTAGGATTTTGTTGTCATTATATAGTTTAACTCTGACCATTCTGAGTAAAATATTTTTATTACTATTCCTAGTTGCGAGAACACTTTCATATCATTTTCATTCTCATTTATCTGACTTGATTCTGGCACAGTTCCGGAATTTTCTTTATGTAAAATTCTATGATGTGGTCGTTGGCATCCTTGAATTCCGCAGCTTTTCTTTAATTTACACTTGAAAGTTTGATGATTCGGTCTGAGGCACGTGAAACAAAGTTTATTTTCTGTCACAGTATCCCAACGCGTATCAACGTCACTTTTTTCATTTTGGGACACATGTATGTTTTATGATCTTTTGATCCACAATAGAAACATTCAGTCCCTTTAGCCACGTCAGTCGTCAATGAACTTGTTTCTTGTGAAAATCTATGATTTTTTGAATCTTTCCTATTTTGAACAAAAAACGTTTTTGATTTGATATTTGTACTAACGAAACATGCTGCCCTCGCCTTTTTTGATATCCAGTTTGTGAAATCCTCCAAATTAACCTTGCATTCCTTATTTTCAACTGTTTCTCCCCATTGCAATTTCAAATTATCTGGTAATTTAAATACAGAATCTTTCAAAATTTGTGGGTTTTCTAAATGACCTCTACAATCTAATGACTTGATAGTAGCAACAAGGCTATGTATGTGAGTGGAAAAAGCAATAAAATGTTCCATATTACCTTATCTGAATTGTGGCATTGATCTCACTTTGAAAATGAGAGACTCAATGATTTGGTCAGGTCTTCCAAATCTCATTTCAAGTGTTTTCAAAGCTAATTCTATATTTCCAGGAGAAAGTAACATACCTGAAACCGGAAATTTTACCTCACCTCTCAGGCACTTTTGTAACTTTACCATTTTTTCTTCCTGCGTATATCCACACATACTAGAAATCCGTCGAAATTGTGAAATGAAGATCGGCCAATCGAATGAATCTCCGCCAAAATGGGAAAATCTCTCTCCACTGTTTGTCTCGCCATAAATGGGTCCCGATTTGATTTTGAAGAAACTGCTTGATGGTATCGCCGAGACTCTTCCATAACAGTTGAATATCGGACAGTTTTCTATTGTTCTCATCCGATTTTTCCTCAGGAAAATTAGAGTTAGTTTCATAAATATGTTGTCTACAAGAATTCGGAAGATTTTTCTGAGTTTGACTGACCCATTCTAAAACAGGAGACGACAAGCGGTTTTCACATGGGTTCACTATTCTTACGTTTGGATAAAGGTCTCTTGCTTCCTCTATATCATATGTAGACCTCACCGATCCATTTTCTTCAATGTCACATAACTCTGCTTCGCGAACATCACGTCCCAATTCATAATGCCATTTCATCTCAATTTCCTGTCTTGCCTTTTGTCTCTAAAGCTAAGCGATTCCTTTGTGTATCGACATTTGAATGTCTTGATCCGTTGGAAATAACATCAATTCTATCTAGAGAATTTTCCTTTTGACTTACGGGTGCTATTCTTTCTAGTTGACTAGGTGGACAAAATATATCTGCTATTTCAATTTCTTCGCGACCCATTCTATTCCTATGAACTTTTTGCGTCCGTATGTCGGTTTCAGATTGAATCCCAGCTCCAGTTCCGAAATTCTCTGGTCAGATGTAGTTAGAATCCATTCTTCTATTCAAGCCAGCATTCTGTCTTGTCAAAAATATTCGGCCGTCCATTCAATCAGTTTTTTTTTCTTTTTTTCAAATTTAAAGGTTCCCTGATTTCGGCACCAATGTATCGTCGTCAAATAACTTATCGTCGTCGAATATAATTAATCTTTTCAGGTTTTCATAACTATCTAATGATGAACTTTTACATCAAAAATAACAATGTCAAAATCCCCAAACGTCCCGTCAAATCTAAGGTGTCTGAAAAACCCTGGTGCTTGCACTTATACCTGTAGAAGTTTGGGATCGTCTTGGCGACACTTAGCCTAGTTGATAATAGAGATTACTAGCGTGTCAGATGGCGACAATTTCGTTTTAGTTTCAATTCAGTAACAGGGTATATTTATTTCCTCAGATTTCTTTTTGCTATTGGTTGAAAAGAGACATCTGACAAACTCCACCAATAGCAAAGCTAGAATTAGAAGCCCCCGAACATTGCACAAAGAACGCACTGTCGTGTTGTTCGTATTTTGTACCATTTAATTTGAGGTTAACTGCATTTTGACAGACGGAGAATTGGAAATGAAATTGTCATTAAATTGCAGAAAATATGAAATTCAATGCATATAATATGATGAACTATGGAAATATCATTATTAGTCAATTCGTTGAGATTTGTACTTGCTTTTGGTACAGAATACAGGTGAAAATTCGTATCTGCGGCTTTATACTGTCCACCCAAAATACAAATGTGGCCCATTCTACAAAAAGTATCCTACACACTACACTACCTGAAAATAAACAATTTCTCACGCACTATGAACTGATGAACGGGTGATTTTTTAAAGAACAAATCAGGAATAAGCTGAGCAAGATTCAAACCAAAGAGATGAAAACGCATAGATACCGACAGAACACTGAAAATAATTCCATATAAGATGCTGCAGATGTCAGAAATTAAGTTCTGACATTAAGCGAGAATATGGACAAACATTTTTGGACGGCGCCATCTACCACAGAGAGAGAAGCTCTGTTGAAGTAACAGGTGGTGTCCCCCGGAAAATCTAAACAATATCGAATCAGTTCATTCACCAGGGTTTTCAGACATCTCAGTCAAATCCATCCTCCTGGTCGTACAGGGTATTCTCTTAGTCGTCGCTACAGTATCGATGATTCATTCTTATACATATCAATGATTATATTATAGGTGTATATAGGTGCCTTAAATCCAGTACATTCACTACAGTAAATGTTTGATGAGAGGGTATTTTTTTTGTTTTTAATTGTTTTAGGTATTTTTTGTTGTAGTATGTGTAGTTGCTTCAGATTACTATTTGTAACCCCTCTCCAACTCAAAACGGCATTCTGCAAGTGAGACTCCACTAAAGAATAGTACACTGTTTTCAGCTGTGTTACGTCAATAATTTTTCTCAGGCACTTGAATTTCGGTAACAGACACCTCCACGTTTTGATAACGTTCGAGATTTGAAAGTTCCATCATAATTACGATATAAGCATTATAAGAGAAAAAGAGAGGAAGAAATGGATAAAAAATCAAACACAAGTAAAAATGCACATAAAAAACATTCACATCTAAGATCAAAAGTAGAATTAACCCACTCTACACACAAGTACATAAAGTTAGTTTAAAGTGAATAATCGATTTTTAAAGTGTAAAAAAATATCATTTTCTTATGTATTGATTTTGATCTATTGATTCATTGGATAAATCAGCTTTCCCAGTAGTTTTAAAAAAATATGTAGAGACATACCATTTTTAAGGTCAACAGGTAGAAACTGAAGAACATGTGCTTTGTGACACCTTCAGACACCCTTCGCAAGAAGTGTCGTAATCCCGGGTCTTGAATAGATGGAGGGTAATGTACAAATGATCTTATAGGTCGAGCTACGGAGAGGCTGAAGAGCCATATAGACCCCCCTACAATCAACAATCCATCAGAACAAAAGTAAAATGATCAGTGGTTAAGAAACTACAGTATGAAAATTACATAACTTACAATGAAGAAACATAGCCATTGAACATGTGAAATCATTGTTTATGGAAATGAATAGAACAACCCATAAAATTATAAAAATTTATTGTCATTTATCATATTTATCACAAAATGTACAAAATTATATTTACAGTACTGGAAATATTATAACCGATTAAAAATTATAAACATAAAATAATAATACCTAATGATAATAATAATGAATCGACTTCATTCACATCAAATACCTGAAAAAAAAACTAGAAAAAAAAGAGAGAACGCCCTAATTTATACTAAGGAGATGATGAAAAGGCTATCAGCAGATGCTGTTTTTCAACCCAACCTTAAGGTGAATAATATAAATTTGAAAAATGAAAAATTTCGAAGTGATCTATGGTACACAGATGAGCTTGCCCGAATTCATTTTTGTCATGTGAGAAGCTATGGTAGTAATTCATTCAATTTTCCTTTCATACGTTACTTAAAAGGACCTTCAACCTTTTTTTAAAGTTCAAGAGAGAGTAAGATCTGGAGTCACTGGGTAGTTGATTATACAACTTTGGGGCATTATGAAACACATAGCTGTACATTTGAATTTCTCCATACAAATATAATTTATATTTGAATTGAGGAAATACTGTTGAGGTTACTTAAACCCCTTTTTCAGAGATTGCTGGATTTCTTCCAGAGTTCTTCCTCTAGTAACAGGTACCAAGTAAACAGATAGAACTGTTGATATACTAGTACAAATTCCAAGCAGTAAAAATGGGGCAAACAGACCAATATTGAAGTAAAGACTATGGAAAATATAATTTGAGATAACTTGTAATAATCCAAAAACCATTGACATGATCATCATTGCTTTGGATTTGATACTAGCAGAAAATAATTCTCCCAACATCAATGTTGGGATGAGTGCTACTCCAAATGAAGCAAATATTTGATACAATATCATTGCAGTTATTGGAAACCAGTTGAAATTACTGACTTCTATTTCTGGAAAGTATTGGTCAAGGTAGAAGTATAAGGATGTTAGAAGTAAAATCACAGCACAAGGTAATAATGAACAAGTATAAGCTCTCTTTCTTTCGAATCTGTCAATAACAAATATCACAACCAATATATTCAGGACCAAAGTCAGACCTGCATATATCATTGAAGAGAGTTCAGGACTAACATTTCCACCGGATTTCTCAAAAATGAACTGGATGTATACCATGAATATCATAAGACCACCAAATATCTGAGAAGTTCGCAAAAATATTGCTGCTTGAAATGCCCTTCTATTACTCTCTATTTCGTAAAGATCTTTCCATTTCCCAGATTCTGACATTTGCCTACTTACATCTTTCTGAAGAGATATAAAATCCTCTTCGACATCTTGTTTCTGTTTGAGAAATCTTAAAGCTCTTCTGGCATCTTCTGTTTTTCCTTTCATCAGGTGATAATAGGGCGATTCTGGCATGAAAACAAATAAAATACAAAAGAGGATCGGGAAAGGAATGCATATATAAGCAGTCTCTTTTACATTGAAATAACTACCAAGTACTGTTATAGTGAATTGTCCAAGATATATTGCAGATGAAAAGAGATTTCCCCAAGTTCCGCGTACTTCAGGGGATGATACTTCTCCAATGTACATGGGTATAGCAGCGAAAGCAATTCCACCTGCTATTCCCGGAAAGATGCTGGAAGCGTAGAAAGTATAGATATTCGTAGCGACCAAAGTTAGAATCCAGTTCAATGTATGCGGAAGAACTATCATCATCAGCGTTCTTTTCCTTCCAATAACGTCGCATAGCTTTGCGGAAATAGGACATGTGAGGACCAAAGCCATTGGTTGGATGATCGTGAGATAGGAAGCCTCTTCTTCAGATATGTCGTAATTTTCTTTATCTTTAGTTATTTGTGGTATGAACGAAGATGTCCAGGAAAGTTGGAGTCCGTTGGTAAATGGTGCAAGACATGCTGAAATAAATGATCATTATTTCAGAGTATGACTAGTGAATATTATTAGTGGCAACATTTCCATGTCTACAGAATATTTAGAATCGTTTTCGAGTGTTAGCCCAAATTATAACTAATGTCGAATTCATTAAACAAAAATAATTGGGGTTTTACTATGCAATTACTTTTGTTGTGAAACTGGTTTAGTTTGGTTCACTTTGTTTGATCCATCACAAAGAAAAGAGTTTACTTCGGGTTATTGAATTCAATAATTTCGAATGGAAACTTGAATAATATTTGCGACATATATAAGATGTCCCATATAAAATCCCTCGGGCAAATATCTGGGAAGTGAAAGATGATATTCATATTTCGTGAAAGCAGATGATCTCGATGTCAAAGGGTCCTCTTATTTACGTAGAGATCCATCACGCTAATTTTCTTAAATGGCATCCCAGATTTTTCAATGTTTTTTGTGATTCTGCATCAAATTTTGAATTTATAGCACACTCACATTCCCTTGAATACTGATGAAAAACAGCAACTCTATTGCATATTATAAATCAGGCCATGAATAAGTCAAAATAAAAAAAAAACACGAGTAAAATTGACCTATTATAATTACATTGCCTGTTCAGTTTCATCTAGTTGTGTGTAAATGTTTCAAATTACCAAAAAATATTTTACTTTGACCAGAACTCTACCAACATGATGGTAATAACGAAATAATTAAGGTGATAACATGAAATATTTTAGTGAGTGTTTAAACTGCCTCCCTTCACGTAGAATATGGAAGCACAAACATTTGTGATATTATTTTTTAAAACATCTACATTTTGTGGACGTCGCATATAAACTAAGTCTTCAATATATCCCCACAAAAAGAAATCTAGTGGAGTCATATCTGGCCATGGTGTTTGACCCTTTTTTCATCATCTCCTATATATGGGAATATATTATAGTTATGAACAATAAAGATTATTACCTGGCTGTAGTACTTGAACCAGATGTATTTTGCAGGGATGGAATTTGTTTTTTGAAAAAATACGTTGTATTGACGATTTCGAAATATCACAATCTATTGCTACTTATCTGGTAGTACTATGTAGTTCCAATACCATTTGACCTAGCACTGCAACAGTGTGATTCTCATCTGTAGCCGTTTTTTGTTTCTTTCGATCCTTTTAATTAAAACATCCATTTTGTGCCAAAGATTTGGCTAAGCTAGTGAATGTTTTGTCTAACGGTAATCTTCTGTCGGGATATCGATTAGCGTATCTCACTGCTTCTTTTGCATTCCTTCCTGCTTCGCCATAAATACATATCATATCCAACTTTTCTGCATTTCTTGCACCATTTTTCAATTATACGAAAAACCAACACAAAACTGGATACACTTTCGTAAAATCTGACAAATCGGTGAATACTCGTATTATTGTATTTAGTTTGACGCTTTCATGGCCCTCTTCATGATATGCTTTACAGTTGCTGTTTTTTATCTGTATTCAAGGGAAACTATGAGTGTGATATATGGCTGAATTTAGAATTTGATGCATAATTGCAAAAAGTATTGAAAAATCTGGGATGCCATTTAAAGAAATTGGCGTCGTTGTCGCGACGCCCTAACGGATGACGCCTAGTGATGGATCTCTACGTGAATAAGAGGACCCTTTGACATCAAGATCATCTGCTTTCACGAAATATGGATATTATCTTTCATTTCCCAGATATTTGCCGACGGAGTTTTATATGGGACACCCTGTATACAGTTGAATAACAGTAGATGTTCCTAAATGATGTCCCTGCAGCAGACATTCAATTCAATAGTTTATTGGCTGTCAATATCTTAGTATGGATACACTTATTTCACTTGTCTTAAACAGTTTAATAAATATTAATTTATTCTTAATGGTCACAGAAAAAAAATTGAATCAGTAGTTGAAACATTTACTTTTTATAATACTCTTCATTAATTCGATCAATCATTTAGCTGTTATATGAAATTATTTACTGGTATCTAAATATATTATTCGTCCTTGATAAATATTTCAATAACATCCATGTACCTCATTCCAAAATTATTGTGGCAATAATTAGAAATATTCCAGAATAACTCAATCCATTCGAATTGCTCTAAAATATCAATATCATATGTGTCATTATAGTCCGAGAGCTAGCACGGGTTTTATCCACCTCATCTGCGGAGCTTTCAAAAAGTCATTAAAAATACGGGTTTTTACTTGTACATCATCAAAATCACTTGCTGCCACCTTTGAGCGGTGTCGAAATTTCTCAAATTTAAAAACAAAAAGTTGCAAAGGGTGGTAAGAAAAAACGGTTTGCGGAGCTCTTGAAATTTTTCGAAGTGTAAGGGCAACAGTAACTAATTGTGAAAGTAGTTAATGCCACTCGAAAGCGGTGGCTTATTGTTGCTACCAGTCGATTGTTGTAAAATTTTTACAAGGATTTACCTCATGAGCGGAACATTTGAAATTTTGCACACAGCTAGGATACACGCGTACTTGTATATAAACATTTGATGCTAACTCCAATCGGTGGCCAAGTCTTGCTGCCAGGGCGACAAAGTCACAGGCGCCGCGCGAAGGTTGAGTGACCTTGACCCGCCAACGGCCTAGGTGTCATATGAAATTTGCTCTTTGATTAATCGCATGTGAGGAATAAAGTCATTTATCCTCTTGATATTGTAATATATTTTTTTAAATTAAGAAACGAATAATTATTTATTAGACAATATAATACCGTATTAATTTAATGAGTGAATTAAATATCTAATTTAACTGAATATTTGAATTTGGAAAATTTGAAGTTGAAAATTATGTTTAAATCCGCGTGAATTTGAAAAGTGATCACAAAAAGTTAATAAAACAATTGTGATATGTAAAAATTATTTATTCAGAATTGAATGTAGGCAAAGGTTTGGTATTTGACATTCTCGTTCCCAGTTGTATGTACATTTATTTAGGTGCTACCTTATTTTCTAAAGATTAAGAATACTTATCCGTAACTAATGGGAGGGTAAAACCAGGCGCGGTCGCAGCCCAAGGTTTGGGGGGGTTAACTTGGCTAAAGTACAGTTCCAAAGTCAACTTTACCAGTGAAACAAGTAAAACATATAGAAATATTTTTTATATACACAAACCTCAATCAGAAAAGTCTTCTATTCGTTAAAGAAAATCGGGTGATTATTTTCGAGACATCAGGGGTTATCTCGGGATGTACGTTTAGGGTCAATTTATGCAACATTATCATTGTCGAAGTCACAATCATAGTCTCGGTCGTTGTCTTAAATTTTTTTAATATTTTTGCATCACAATCTTTACAATTATTTTAGCAATTGTTTTCCACGAAATCCCAATGGCGATTTTGTCTTTGAAAAATAAATCATTCTCATACGAAAGATGGGAAACATTTTCAATCATTTCAGTAAGAGTACCCTCTTTTTTTTTTCAGAAAGGAAAGTCAAAATGAACAATTTTTTATGTGATTTGTCAAATAGGTATCTTTGCACATGCGCGTTCTATATGTCGTCTTAATCATAAGCATAATTTGACAACAAGGTCATATGCTTATGATGATGATGGAGACTAAAAATAAAGAAGTTGCATAAATGCTCCTATTGAAGTGTACAGATTCATCGATTTTATGATTGAGACTGTGACTAGGACTTTGATAATGATATTGTTGCATGAATTGGCCCTTAAAAGGGCTAAGCCCGCCAGCTTCTCCTTCTGACATATCTGCTATTAGCCAAGTTTCTAAGGCGTCTCAATGTGGAAAATGATCTTCTGTGAGGAGTGTAACATGTAACCCGATGGATTGAAATCGAACAGTCGTCCCAAAGTTGAAGCGGTAGCCGTGTAGTGGTGTGTGGTTGGGAGAAGTGGAGGAGGCGGAAGATCCGGCGCATGGCGCTGTGACAATGACGTGTCGGCCGTCGCCAGCATTTTGAATTTGGTCCGCGCTATACCATGTGAATTTTCCAACATTTTTCAATTGCGGAAAGTGAGTTCTCAGTGCTCGCATGCATGTTCTAATATGATTATCAATCAATTTCAATTATGCGCGAAAAGTTTAGGTTGTAACAGTGTTGCCAGATTGTAGTTGAAAGTCCTGTGTTCTCAAAACGATCAAAGGTCACTGTTAGCGTTCAGTCTTCCGTCCGACCAATTTATTCTCAGGAACACTCAAGTACTTGTCCTGCGTGTTTCATTCATTCTTGTTTCAGTTGTTGGAGCGATTAGTTGTATTTTCTTTGCTCCTTCATTGAAGTCAAGGGTTTCAGGTACTTGTATCTCTACCCTTTCCTCATTCTTCATCAAGTTTCATGGAGCTTCTACGTGTTTTTTCAACACTCCTCCATAATTAAAAATGGCGAACTCTGTTGATGTTCTCACATTCATCGGCTAAATATTGGTTCAATAACCTCTAATTATAGAGAATAAAATACTCTACAAGAACTACTTGAAAGTACCATAACTAGATCTCTCAAGGAAACTGCGACTTTGGGGGAAAACAGCACTGACGACAACCCTAAGGAACTTGAAGATCCTCCGCAATCAGATCAAATACGAGCAGAAAAAAGGAAGGACTCAAAGATTCCAAAGAAACATCGGGTCAATTGGAATGATTCGGAATCAGCGTTCGATTCTCGTATCAGAACTGGTACTATCTCCAATCTAAACATGAAGACCTCGCTGCTTTTTAGGTTGATTGCAGGGCACTTTTCAAGCGAATAATTTTTTTGATTTCATGACTTAGACGTTTGCAGTTATTTTTTATTTAAAATGTTCGTATACCATCAAGTTTTAGTAGGTTTTTTGAAACTGCGTCGATTATTTGGGGGGGGAGTGGTCATGACCCCTCGGAATCCGCCTGGGTAAAATATGTAATGAGAAATAAAAATAATATAAAAAAATAGCTTCAAGCGAATTAACTGAAAATCGACGAGACTTGAATCGCACTTTCATCATAATGATCTCTGACGCGATTTCGATGTTAGTATTTTTGTTATTTTGGGGTTGAATTACCTCACCCCTAACACGACGGGGGAACTGTTCACCAGTGCGGATTTACCAGCAGGCTGAGTAGGCTGGAGCCTAGGGCGGCAAATTTTAAGGGGCGGCAAATTTAGTTCATAAATAAAAAAAAAGTTATACACACAAAATACAAATTTCGAAAATTGGGGAGAAATTAAAATTTAACAAAAGTCGAAATTTTAGTAATTTTTACATATTTTCTTCACTGATAACTGCTATAATTTTTTCTCCGTGTACCTAATAAATCGAATATCAAAATTTGAAGGCGGCAAAAATTGAATAGCCTACGGGCGGCAAAAATTGAATAGCCTACGGGCGGCAAATCTGTAAATCCGCTACTGCCGTTCACCTTCAAACCACGATCATTTGTACTCTCCCTCTTCTTCCCTCCATCCATATTCTGATGGACACAATTTCGGGGGTTTTGAGGTCGGAGATTATGAATTTTCACAATAATTCATAATTCAAGATGGCGGATCCAAGATGGTGGACGAGTTTTGTGATATGGACCATTCCATTCAAAATTGGTATGTCGGGTTTTTGGGGTCGGAGATATACATTTAGTCGAAGATTATTGATTTTTTTGTGAAAATTCATAAATTGAAGATGGCAGCAGCTCCAGGATGGCGGATGACTTTATCTTTAGATGGTCTCCTCATTGAAGAACTTACAGGAGAAAGGCCTCATAATAACGGTGCTTCAACAAAAATGCATAATAATAATATACTTAAATCAACAATAAGTTATCAAAACCATTACAATAATGTCTATAACAAAACGATAACGTCAGTAAATGAAAGTATACACAGTAAACATACAAGACAAGAAATATAACATAAATTATGGATAAAACACGAATACCGACGAACCACAGATATATAAATGTCTACAACTAGACATACAGTGGTCCCAACAAGCTCTTAAGAAAAAATTCGTCAAGTGAGTAAAAGTTTTTTTGGGTCAAGAAGTCTTTGAGCCTATTTTTGAAAATGAGAATATTTGGCGCACTTTGCACTTCTTCAGGTAAATTATTATAGATTCTGCAGCCATTGTAGAAGTTTCTTTTGGTAAAACTTGGTTAAGTGCTTTGCCGGAAGTAAATTGTTCTTGAATCTGTTGCAGCTAAACAATGAAAGATTATTATGAACATAGCACGATATTTCGTATATGTAAGTATCAACTACGGTTGAAATTTTATTATCCCTGCATGAGTGTCCCCAGGGAAGATAACAGAGGATTCTCAACGCGGATTTTTGTAAAATTAATATTCTGGAACAATCAGTGCCAGCTCCCCAATTCATTATGCCATATCGAATTTGAGATGAAAATTCGCATAATACAGAGTGAGGAGTATTTTCTAACTGCAGTGCTCCTTCAATGACCTCAAGGCATAGCAAGCAGATCTCAATTAACCACAGAGATTCCTAGTTTAACTTTTGATCAAAGATAACTCCCAAGATCTTGACATTGTTTTGAAAACTGAAATTATATGCGTTATTGTTACATAGCGTTTGATTGTGCCTTCGATGGAAAATGATAGAAACCGTTTTGTCCTTATTCAAATTAATGAAATTTTTTTCTGACCATAGTAAACACCGAGTGTATACCTCTTCATAGATTAGGGCGTACTATTGATGAATAAAATAATTGATAGAAAACCTTTTTAAAGAGAAGCTTTTATTCAAAAGTGCTAAAAGTAGAAAATAATTTATTTGTATGTGTGACGTAGGTTATTCCTGAGTAACAGATTCAAAAGCTTGTCGCTTTTGTATTCGAACTGAAAACTTTGCGCGCCAAGCTCTTGAATCTTTAACTCACTTGCTGCCCTGGCAGCAAGACTTCGCCACCGATTGGAGCTGGAGCTTCAATGACAAGTGTATCATTGTTAGGCGAATTTTTGGATAAGCGGTATAATAGCAACAATTCAGTTGGCAAAGAAAATATTGGTCTCTTATCATTTGAATTGGATATCAGAAACATTTTTTCAATAGTTGGAATTTAAAGTTTATTGGTATATTCATTGTTATCAAACTTTTCTCACCTGGAACTTTTTTCTCTCTGTTTGATTGATTGTAACTCTTGGGTGTCATTCGTAAACCCATTTCGGAAGCCTGTCAGTTAGTATTTGTCGATGTGTTCATAATAGAACGAATGTATGTGAATCAGAAGCAGGTTGCATATTATATAACATAGGAAAGATATTCAAATCAAACAAGAAATGCTTTATTGTCGAAGATATAAAATCTCGTGGACATAGCGTTATAAAATAATAGAACATCTTGATGAAAAATATAGAACATACCATCAGAATGAAAGCAGTCTATAATAACTCACATGATGATTACTTAAGGTTTATAGGATGCCCGATAAATATTTTCTCATAAGAGCCGAATTTGACAAAAGATGGAAAAAGACAGCAATTGACTAATAGAAACAAAAAATTTAAAATTCAAAATGTTACATCATGGAATGAACAGCTATGGATCGAACATCCAATGGCAAGTGATTGAGCATATTTTTTGCGTTATAGATGTTTTGGCCATCGTGCTCCTGGGTATTGGTGAAGAAATGATGTGGTTGACGTTACTGGCGGAATCTCCATTTCACGATGTGATGAAAAAGATGTCTACAAAGTGCGATAGTTTGAATTTTTTGGTCGCGAACGTCACAACGGCATTTGTATTTTGATTCGGCGGGTAAAAGCTTCTTATCAAAGAGAGGCCCAGTGTCGAAAGTGCGCGTATAATAAATGAACGACAATGAACGATTCGGCCGCAAATAACCTCAAATCAACTATCTGAACGTCCCTCGGTGAGCGTTTATACATGAAAATACTGCGTAGACATGTTAACAGTCACCACAAGCATTCGCCCTGCAAGTACAGGAAGTTTATGTAACTCCTATGTCAATCAATCAATCTACGGAAGGAAAAAAGTGAAAAATTTTGCAAGTTCAATTTTTACATTGATATAATCAATTACATTTTTTCATACTAATAATTACAATAATCTAAAAAACATGCATGAAACATATTTTTATTCATGTAATGCACCTTCAAAATTATTTTTGCAGTCAAATTCTGAAGAATATGTGAAAATGTTTGTATGTAAAAAAAGGAATATTTTCAATTTATTTTTTCTTTGGTATTTATTAATATTACTTTGATATTTTTTTTCCTTTAATTTTTTCCCACACCACACATGTAATGGTAATTAAATTTCATCAATTGTTTGTGAACATATTCATTCACCTCTAATTCGACAGAGTACTGGTTTGTTGTCACTGCTGCTTGGCTAATCACTTTCGCTTGTATGCTGGAAATAATCATTTTTTTTACTGCTCGCACCTGATACTCATGACTTGACCGTACCAATGCTGCCCCTTTTTACCTGACTGCGCGACACAAAGGAGGGTAATGTGTTTATCATGTATGAATGTTTGTTCCTTTGTGGAGCTCTAGAGACCAAACGCGTGGGCTGATTTTGATGATTCTTAGGTCAATCGAATTGTTTTAATCTTGCGATTGTCACATGGCAGTAATCAAAATTCAATATGGTGACAACCAGACGCCATATTGTGAATAGAGACATGACAATAATAATCAGAATTCAATATGGCGACAACCAGACGCCATATTGTGAAAAATCCTGACTAAAAAGTGTTAAATGAAAAAGTTGATTCAAAAATAAAAAACCCAACTGGTAAAAGTGAACTTTTAAAAAGGTGGAAACAAGATGATCAGAAAATATTGTCAGAAAATTATGTTTTCAGTGGTTATTAAACCTAATACTGTAAACAATGTCACGCAGTCGGAGGCAATGATATAATCTTCATTTTGAATTGAAGAAGTTGCCTCCGACTGCGTGAGATTGTTTGCAATATTATGTTTAATAGTTAACCTCTTAAAACATAATTTTCTGACAATATTTTCTGGTCATCTTGTTTTCCATCTTTTTTAAAGTTCACCTTTTACGCAGTCGTTTTTTAATTAAATAAACTTTTTTCTCGCAGAATGATTTTCGAAAACGATGTGGCTTGAAATGGGTAAAAACCCAGTAGCAACCACTTGATCTATCATGAATATAAAACACTTGACAATAAATTACATGTAAACACTACGATGACAGGAGAATTTCGTATTCGCAGTGCACGTGTTCAGTCGTTCAAATGTGATTCGCAGACTACTCATCTCAATCTACATTTTATTCACTACTAGGCCAATTTTAGAAATCGGGGCTAAATGTAATTCAGAGGTTTTATATGCCGAATCACAACGCAACCGCAGTTTTCAAGTTTGTAACAAGCAAATTTGAACTTGAATTTACAAAGGTGCCGCACCTCAAGTGTGATTTTGTTAAGGCGAAATAGTGGCTTTTGCTGTAGTACAATTAAATTCTCTCGCTATAATCTTGGTTGCAAAATGAGACCCCTTCATAATTGGGCTAGTTTCGGAAATTGTTTATTTCTCTAGCTCTAATGATAAATTGGAGGCTCTGCGAAGAGATTCCAGGGGAAGTTGGACATTAGCAAAAAAGGTGGTAACCTATGACAAAGTACAGTGGGCAATAAGCTCATTCGAACCATTCAAATCACCGGGACCGGACGGGATTCACCCAGTACTGTTGCAGAAGGGAACGGAACTACTGCACAGAAGGCTTTGTGAAATATTAAGAGGCTCTTGGATACATACCAAAGCCATGGAGGAACATTAGAGTAATCTTCATACCAAAACCTGGGAAAATCGGACAGGAAACGACGAAGTCCCTAAGACCGAGTCGTCCCATGTCCTTTGGACTGAAGACCCTGGATAAGCTGGTGAAAGACCACTGCACCGAGAACAATATGCATACAGGCGCGGCTGCTCAACAGAAACAGCACTCCACAAACTGGTAGAGAAAGTGAAAATCACGCTGGAAAATGAAGAGGTACTAATAGCGGCCTAGATATAGAAGGAGCTTTCAATAACACCTCTATAGACTCAATCACCAGGTCTTTCAGTCGGAGAGGAGTCGATGTACCTTGTGTCACCTGGATTGACTCAAAGCTAAGAAACTGGATGATACATACGACCCTAATGGAAGAGACTGTAGTGGCCCGGGCGGCCAGAGGATGCCCACAGGTGGGAGTTCTTTCTCCAGTCCTGTGGAATCTGGTCATGGACGGACTACTGGGGTCCTTGGAAGAAAAAGGTCACAAAACCCTTGGATACGCTGACGTCATTGTTGTCCTGAAACAAGGGAAATTCAACACCACGGTTAGGAATCTAATGCAAGAGGCCCCAAACTTGGTAACCAGATGGACGAACTTCGAGGGATAGAACATCAACCCGCAGAAAGCCACCATAGTAACATTTACTCGGAGACGCAATTTAGAGGGGCTAGGACCTATAGAACTTCGAGGAGAAGCAATACAGAGTGAGTCAACTATTTCGGGGTGATACTAGAATCGAAATTGACCTGGAACCAACATATGATAAAAGTGATCAGAAAAGCGGAGACCACATTAATCGTGGCGAGACGCTCTTTTGGCAAGTAATGGTACACTGTTTGTTCAACATGGTGGTAAAACCGGCCATAATGTATGCCTTCCTGGTGTGGTGGATGGAGACACTGCAAAGGAGTGCCAAAGCTAAACTGGGCAAGGTCCAAAGGCTTGCCTGTGTAGGTATTACAGGGGTAATGAAATCAACAACTACTGCAGCTATAGAGACACTACTGGGACTGCCTCCCCTTCACTTGGTGATACAGGGAGAGGCAAGGCAAGGTGCCTTCAGACTGAGAAACACACTGGATAAATGTTGGGACATGACACATGCGTATCGTCAGCATCGTAGACAGAGACGTGCTAGACCTGAAAACAGACCACATCGCCAAACGATTCTCATTCGACATGTATTTTAACTACTACCCAATTATCTATTCAAGTTTTTGAATGTGAGCTGGGGATTTTGGACATTTGTTTAAATCTCTTGTGATATTGTAATTTTCCAGGATATTTGTAATTCGTTGATCTATTTTTACGTATGCACGTTTTCTCTTCTTGTCCTCTAGATTAAGTTCTTGTCTAGTCAATAGAAGAAATCATTATATTCGGCCTCTTCTTTAAGTCGTGGAACAAGAATGTAAATATTGGGATGTGCTTTCTTTATAATGTTATTTAATCGATTATTCCAACCTTCTACGGCGTTGTTCGTTCTATGTTTCTTACCATAACAGTTGCACATATCTTTGGTGATACTTGAGTGTTCTAGCCATTGCGTGACAAAATAATCGTAAAATTTCGTAAGCTTCTCATTATTATTACGAATTTCAACTTGAATATAACCAGCCAGCTTTCAACCACATTTTCTACAGGTAAGTGTGCTAGAGCTGAACACATTTTTCACAAGTAATATGACTTCTTCATTATATTTGTGGTCAGTTATAAGTCATATTCCTTGAACTTTTTGCCATAGATACTGATTCCAATGGAAATTACATCGGGAAATAATTCAATTAAAGTGAAAATCGCTGCCCCTTCAGAGTGATTGACATAGGATTCCAATCCGGCACAACTTTTCTCAATAGCATAAAAAGCTTATAATATGTTTGGTAAAAAAGCATATAGCATCGGAACAATATTTGTGGGCTCTTCACTGCTTCCAAGATCAATATGAATTGTATATATTTTGGGTGAATTATTTCGGGAAAGTGGAAGTGGCAATAGCGTTTTTCTGGAGTTATATTCCCTAACCAATCTTGAATGGAAAAAAATATACAGCGTTTGCTAAGGGTATATTACCCATAAAATTTTAAATTTTATTTCGTAAAAAGTTCAAGTAACTTTCACCATTTAGATGCCGATCAACATTCCTTCTCCCATTATTCTCATCCAACAGTTAAAACCAAATCTTGAAAATTTCCCACAACCATACTCGAGTCGATGGTTTCAACTGTTTCGCAAGAATGATTTTTCTTAAGCGAAACAATTTGCTTGATTTAGATACTAAGGAAGAAATTTGAGAATTCTAATTTCCTAGGCAACAGAAGATGCTGACACACTGATCGTCAATAAGGCGATCAATATGTCCGCATTGTTTGGATCTATATTCATAGTAGGAGAACATATAGATCTTTCCATTCTGCTAATGGCAGATCTCATCCAAACGATTACCTTCGCAAACCAGGCAGAGGAAAAATTGTTTGAAAATTTACTCTCCTCGAATTCTACGGTATGAAGAATTAGTGGTAGACAACATATTGTTTTCATTGTGACACTACTTCTGCAGTTTTCTACGTAGGAAAATGAAAATATGGTGCTGCGGGGGAGAATATTTTTTATCGCTCTTTACGGCGTTTCCAAAGAAAACACCATTACTTTGGCTGCTTACTAGTTCAGTCGGCAGGAAAGAAAAATGTCCGCCGTAAAACATGAGGCTATAGTAGCGATTATTTTTTCCTTGTGATAGTGGGGTTGATCCTGAGTATGACTCTGAGTTGGCGCGGCACGGTGGGGGGTGCTCAGTGGCCATCTTGGAAAACGCGTTTTTTGGCATAAATCTCCTAAACGTTTTGTCGGACGCGAAAAATCCAACATATATTTTTTTAGATAATTAAATGTTCTTCATTATTTCTCGATAATGTTTTCTGTAAAATCGATTTTTAGGCGTCCAAGTTGGAACGCATGCTTTTTCTGCGAATAACTCTATAACAATTGATCCTACGTGAAAAATGGTTATATTGAAAGTTGTAGAGCGGAAAATTGTCCACAAATTTTGTTCTGAACTTTTTACCTATCTACAAGAGTTTTCGCAAAGTAGATAGCCAAACGAAAATTCTTCATATATAATGAGTTAGATGCGCGGAACAGGTATATTGACTTTGTGGGGGATAGTGATGTACTATTGTAGCAACTGAATGGCCCTACAGAAGCGGTTGGGCCTCCATATGCTGACATTCTACTTTCCGTACGTTCAAAATTCGCAAAATCAGCAACGATGACTACAGTGAATTTATCATCTATACCACCAACGTTCGTCGCAGCCGGACTACACACTCTCCGAACTTATCATTAAGTTCAAACATGGCTTGGAATGAGCCTAGATCCTGAAGAATGGGGTTGGAAACAAACAACACATGGTCTAGAAACCAATCTCTAACACCATGCCACCCACAGCACCTGATTTAATGAAACTGCAATAAGTTTCATTACATGTAAATACAATGGAAAATGCGGGGCTTCATGAGGTTGTCAAAAATGTTCCATTATTTATAGTATTTGCAGTGGCCAAACGTGCGAAAATGTGCCACGACAAATAGACAATATTGAAGATGATGATATCAGAACTGACATCTTCTTAGAAGATGAAACAGAAGAAATTGAATGTGAGAGCGAAACACTGGATTGTGGTATTAGATGGAATATTAGAACCAGGCCCGTCAACAATGAGAAGAATGAAATAAATAATGTGAATTGATAATGTATTTCAACCTAGTACAATGTACATTATATAAAAAAAATATAAATATTATCAATTATGTGAAGAAATATTCCAACGAAAATAGCAATAACATTCATTATTCTATAAAACAAATTATTACATGTCTTTCCAAATCATTTCTAGCCTCCCTTCGGACTTTAAACCCGCCAGCCGTTCTTGAACATTCTTCCTCTCAAGTTCTTCCTGTAAATCACTCCACAGTTCTCCCGAATTCACCCTGACAATTATCCTTCATCCCTTCATTACTTTTGCCTATCTTCAACCCTCTCCTGCCAATGACCTTTCATTTTATAATAAATTCCTCCAGAAAGCATTTCTATGCTCCTTGTTTATCTTTCCACTGTTCTTGTTCCTTACCTCAGTCTCATTTTAAGTAAATAATTTTCGTTTAGCTACCTACTGTGCGAAAACTATTGTTCATAGGAGAAAAGTTTGGGACACAATTTGTAGACAATTTTTCGTTCTACAACTTTTAATTCAATTCTATTTCACGTAGGATCAACTGTTTTTTAGTTATTCGCAGAAAAAGCATGTGTTTCAACTTTGACTCAGAAACTCGCATAAATATTGATCAAACAGAAAAATATACTGAAAGAACATGTGATTATTTAAAAAAAGATCTCCTGTATTTTTCGCGTCCGACAAACCGTTTTGGAGATATATGACAAACCGAATTTTCCAAGATGACGGCTTAAGCACGACCTCCCTATCATGTGGAAAAAAAATCGCTACTGTAACCTCATGCAGAAAAAAAACTATATGTTATTAAAATTTCGCAAGATTCGTGACGAAGAGTAAATTCAATCTTGCTGCATTACCCACTACAATATAAGCTGCGAAGCAACATTCCTTTGGAACCTACCATCAAATTTGGGCTTGGTATGATATACACGAGAGTCCAGAGCAATAGGATTGGGAAAGAAGCAAGATTGGACTTACTCCAGTCAAAACAACAACAGAGGCAATCCAGAAATTTATTCCGTGCAATTGCAGCCTGTGGGTGTAGGAAAACAGGCTTGAAAAGTTCTGTTATCGCGTGAGAAAACATCGCAGAGCTTTTTGCGGGCTCTGAAGAAGATGGAGACGACGACAAGCATGAAGACCTGACACTTGCCAAATTATTGGCAAACGAGGTCGAAGAAGACAACGAGGATGAAAACTTGAAAGAGGATGAAAGACATCCGCAAGAAGATATTAATATCAGTGAGCCTGTACCATCTGGGGCATCGAAACGGAAGAAAAGACATGAGTCATGAATAGGCCTATTGGGAATATCACTTGAAAAAAAAACGCGCCTCTCAATCTACTTCATGGTGGTGCAAAATTAGTGAAAAATGTATTAAATAATCGGTTTTTACTGAAAAATGTAGCGATTTTGCGAAAAGTAGAAATTTGCTGAGCCTAACCCCGTTGTAACTCGTAAACTATTCATCTGATTGAAAAATTATAACACAAGTTTAAGGAAATTTCTTGTTCTAAAATTTTTGTAATAGCCATTTTGACCTGGATGGCGCTGTAGAGGAGAAATTCTCGAAAACCTAGGTTTCTGTACAATTTTTTTCAATAAGGCGGTGCGAGCAGCGGTCCCTCAAAATCTCAAACTCGGAATATTAATTAAGACACTGAACTGTACGAATCTACCAAACCACGTGAGGGCAGACGTTGTTGACGGTTGCCTTTGATTTGTTTTTTTCAGCGCGGCTTATGTGACATTATTAGTAATAATTATCAATAGGTATTCTGATATTAAGATATAAAAATATTGTAAAATTTAAAATAAAAATGCAGCTAAATTTATGCAAATGAGAAAATCCATAATTAAGATAACTAGAAAAATAGTATAGTGATTAAAACAACTCGTTCATTAATGAAACTTGAAAGCTTAATTTTTATTGACTGAGAAGATACTTTTATATATATATATATATATATATATATATATATATATATATATATATATAATGTTATTGCAGGATTGCATGCTTGGAGACACGAGAATTACAAAAATATCTGTTTACAAATTAAAATATATTTCACTTAAGTATCACCAAGCATTTAGGTTATTGGTTTGTCGCCGCCTTTTTATAACATTCACATTCAATTTATATTATTATTTGCTTGAGTAGGTATTGTAGGTAATGGATGTATATGAAATGTAATGCAGAAATAACGTTGGTTTTTATTATTATTTGCATTATCGAATGAGACACAGAACAATTTTTTTATGTTGATGGCCAGAGAAAATCATTATCTTTTAGCTCAGTTTCGATGTGAAACTAGGTATTTTATTTGTTAAACACGTTTGCTAGGTATATTAACCTTCCATAATCCGGAGAAATGGAAAAATATAAATTTAGTGATTGCAGTAACTTATCGGGGTAGACTTCTACTACCTAATTGAATAGATTTTCTTCATAAATTTTATGTTTTTCAGATTTCAAAAGGTTCACTCCACTCAATGGGACCTGAAAAAAAAGGTCTCTGCCCTACGAAAAGTGGGATAGAAATGATTCTGATATATGTTAGTTCCTTATATTTTCACCCGATGCCCCAGATATTTGTAAGTCTATTTCTTTGGCATGCTCTGTAGTCTTTATTGCGGGAGTAACAGGATATAATATTTAAACATGGCCTTGGCTATCCTAGTTTTTTTTTATTCCATCCCGTAAGGGTGGAAAAATGGAGGATGATTGATTTTTCACCTGTGAACTGATACTGTTTGAACTTGGCACACATATGTAGTTCGAATGGAAATCACTTGTAGTAATCAACTGAGACAAAAACGTCTGTTTCATTGAGTAAGTTATTGGGTACAGAGGAAAAACTGAACAAAAATGATAGCTTGCAAAAAATTGCGACTGAATTGTCCAGTGACGTACAACAATTTGTAGCTCTTGAATATCATACAGATCCATTAATTTTTTTTACAAACAGTTCATCTCAACTTGAAAAAGTGTACACCGTTGTTCAGAGAATTTAACGAGCTTTCAAAAGATGTGCCACTCGACCCCTATTCCCTATTCAAATTGTAGGGGTTGTTCACCCCACTGCTCGAAGGTTGAAGTGACTGTTCTGCCGGTAGGGCAACAAAATGTCCATTCCGAAAGTAAAATCGAACTGTCCGAGCATGTTTCCACATCTACGATATTATAACCTCAAAACCCCCATGTCAAGTTTTCGATGGGCAACCCTGTATATATTATAAGTTTGGAATTTAAATTGTTTTTTGAATGATTTAATTTGCGGCATCACGTTGATCTCACGCCGTCTGAATAGAGTTAATTGTATTGTATGGCATGGTACCAATGTAATGTCACATGATGCAGTAGGCGTTGTGGTCATCTGCTTGACTAGAAACTTAGAAACAATGTTTTGTTGTGGCGGGTGCCGATTTCAAGCTCAGTTGATGCAGTAATTCGAGTGAAGGAGTCGTATTATTTATTGAAAATGGGCGAATACGAGAAAAAACCATGCTAATGCTACTAAGGCCCAAATATGTTTGCCTATTATATTTGTGTTGCTCCAGCCTATTGCATTCGTAATGCGTTTCTTGTTTCTTTAGGTTCTTATAATAAACAATAATAATTTCTCGGATTTTTTTTACTTTGATGCCCATAAAACCATCCTAATTAATAAATCTTGTACCGACTCATATATGTTGGTCGCTAGGGCGGCGCTTGATCGCCTACCATTTATTTAGCATTATAACGCGAGTCTCGATTAGATATACGCTGTCTGAGTAGAAATATGTTGTGCGACATCACATTCATGCCGCGCCCGCTCTGTATAGAAACAAACGCGGCATCCGCATGATCGTATGCAAGCAAGGTTTTTTTTTGTGTTTTATTGGGTTGATACTAGTGTTCAGGCATATTTATGGAAATACACTAGACAGATTTGTTCATAACAAAATTATAATATTATTGTATGTTGATTTTGTTTTCCAAGTTTGAGACTGACATAAAAAAATCACTTTTACGCTACATTTCCACTTACCAATCACAACAGCCAAAATTTGGTGACATTTCTTTTCGGTATCTTTTTTAAAGGCCTTCACAGTTTGCTTTTATCCATATCGCTCTGATTAACGGCATTCGGATGGCTTGTTTAGGAAAGAAAATACGACTACCTCACAAAACTCAGATTTATACTGCCAAAAATTATCATTCCAGTGGTCGCGTACCTGTCCATGGAACCAGTTTGTGCCAGTCTGTTTTTTTATTCTTCCACAAATTAAACCGGTCTGGCAGTCCGGCGAGACTACTTACGTTATAGTTTTTTTTTGGGTAAGTAAATACATAATTTAATGTTCCGTTTGTTTTTTATTCATTGATCAAACGGTTTTATTTAGCTTGCCTTGTTTGTGTCTTGTGTGGGTCAAATCTAGTAATTGAGATTTTACCATCTTCCTGTTGACTGATTGATCTGAAATTTAGTAAACACTTTTAGTTCTGATGGCAATACAAATATGTGTATTCAGTATCATTGTAAATCCAAGATGGCTGCCTCCACAAAATAGCGGATTACACATTTTTTTGAAACCCCCTCTATATGGATAACGAATGAAAGGGCTTGACTAGTAAAATACAGTATACCATGAAAAAATTCCAAATCTAAGATGACGTACAAAACAAAATGGCGGAAGAGTTTAGACATATTATAAAATCAAAGTTTATATCATAAATAAGTAAACTAGAAAAATAAACTAAGAAAAATCCAAAAAGTCAAAAAAAAAATCTGGTATCTATCAAAACAAAGACTTTATGATATCAAATGAAAGGGCTTGACTAGTACAATATAGTACACTATGAAAAAATTTCAAATCCAAGATGGCGTCCGAAACAATATGATGGATCATAGAGTTCAGACAGTCAATACATTAAAACTGAAATCTAGGTATCTCATCAAAACAAAGCATGAATCCCCCACCCAAGCCAAGATTTTGCATCGTCTGTGATGGGGATTATAAAAACAAATTTCAGTTTTTTTTTGTATATTTGCAAAAATATTGTGACCGTTTTTTAATATCACCCTGGGCTTAGAAACGGCAGATGTTATCACTATGCGAAAAAGTATCAGAAAAGTGCAGAATCCAAATAAAAATTAAAATAATAAGCATCTGTGTATTCACTGTTCTGAAGAAACTAAAAATGTATTTATTAATGCTACATTAAAATAAAATGATTAAATATAATTTAAATTAGGTATGAAATTATAAAACTAAAATGAAAGACACGTGATATTTTAAGCATTTCAGAGAAAGAGTAACAAAAACAAGAGAATCCAAAATGCGTGGAAATTGAAACGCATTTCAACCGTTGATCATCATAAAGACAATCCTCCGAATCACAAGAATCATTTGGTTCATATTTGGACATTGATTGGATTTTCCCAATAATTTTTTTAATAAATGCCCAAACTAATTAAACAATGATAAGGGGGCAACCCTAGCAGTGTATGGCCAGAATTTTCACAAAGTTCGTCAATGACATATTCTTTTTCGAAATTCTCATTATTAATGAGTTGTAGTAATACCTACTTCGTGGCCTTTTGAGGAATATTCAAATTTGTAGAAGCCAAAAATTTCAAAATGTCCCTTTTTTTGTCGAATTTGAGGGTATTCCCATCTTTTGACGTGAGTGGTACGACACATGTACAATAATTATCCGTTTTTCAATAAAATATGTTGCTTAAAGTTTTTTGAGTTATCTACCCATCTATACCGAATCACATCATGACTATCAAACCAAGTCTTGTCAAGTTACACCAAATGTCTCTTAGATTCCCGATGTTCTTTTTACCCGACTACGGCACAGCCGAAAAGAAAGGGTAATAATTTTAGCAGCCTATGTATGTTTGTATTTACGAATGTTCCACCGTAGGTGCCTAAACTACTCATCTGATTCTGATAAATGAGGTGTCAATCGATTCGTTATTATAGTCCGGGTAACATGAGCTACATTTTATACGAATGAAAGCAATATGGCGGATATTACATAAAAAAATGTGGGGGTCTCTGTATCGAGGACTGTGTAGCGTTAGGGTGACTAAAAATGATACATCGTTAGCGGTACACCACCCAAGTTGAGGTGGAAGGTTATAGCAGGCCGAGGACTGTATGGCATTAGGGTGGATAAAAATGATATGTCGTAAGCGTTTTCTCCTCGAAACTTGGGCACATCTTGTTGTATAAAAGCCTTGCCTCTCTATTAGACCTCTAGGGGGACCCACCGTTATAATGTCCTTTACTCGTGGGAACAAAATGGCAAAAAAAATAACAAAACAAAAACAAAGAAAAATAAAACAGAAACTGAGTTGAGTAAAGTCTTTGGAAGGATTATGAATTGAGGAATTAGATTGCAACAAACTGACAGGAAAAAACCTTGTAATAATGAAGCACTAAATTAACTAATTAGAATGAGAAAGTTACTAAATAAAAAACTAAAAACTTGAAATTAAAATAAGTAATCCATTTTTTTACGTCAAACGTAAAGAAACATAATAATGATGTATATAATGTACTAAATGCCAAAAAATAAAATATTTTTTTTCTATGTTAAACGGTTTTATTGTGAAGAAACATAATAATGATGCAGATAATGTACTAAAAGCTAAAAAAATTATTAGATAGGTACCAGGTACCACTCTCCTCATCAATATGGGGCATTGATCAGACTAAAATAAAATCGTGTGGCGCGTCGAATTCCTATTATCTACAGTCAACCGCTCATATCATTATATGCTTTGGATGCATCCTCTCAATAGAAAACTAATGCAAAATGTGTGTTAATGTAAATCCGTCACTATCATCGTGCAACATCACAAAACGATCATTTACATATTTTACTTCACGCTACGCCCCACGATTTCATTTTAGCCTGACCAATACCCTATATTGATGAGGAGAGTAGTGTGATGACTGGTACCTACCTGATTATTATAAAGCTTTTAGTTCATTATCTGCATCATTATTTTGTTTCTTTAGAATAAAACCGTTAAACTTAAACATTTCTTTATTCATTTTATTTTTTTATATTCAATATTTTTATTAGTGTTATTTTTAGGAGTTTTTTTGCTGGATTTGGCAAATAGTTTCATAAACCTCATTCACCTACACGAACTTGTTTGACACGTCTCCCACGGGTATTGAAGCTTCGTCCACAAGAAATAACAGGCGTATAATCAACTGCGGTGGAAGTCAATGTTCGGAGCGTGGTTGAAAAAAAAAACAGGAAAACATGGTTTTGTTTGGAGCATTCAACTCCATTATTTTCAGGATGCAAACAAACCCCAATGGAAACAGAATAACTGACAGATTTTCCGCCAAAATGATTCAGTAATAATAATGTAATTTTTTTGTCTAGTTTTATAGTGGAAAAGTTGTATTTTTTGTTTTTGTCCTTCATATCAAATTAAGGTTGACATTTTAATCTTTGATGCGAAAAAAAAAGAATGATATGATAGCGTGAGTATTAGACTATAGGACATTCATAATAAAACAATTGTTCATTATACGGAAAAGGATAAAGTAAACCCCCCTTTACCATATTATTAGATATTTTACCTAACTTAGAAATGGAGATAAATAATTATGAGAGATTTTAATGTGCATGAATATTTATCTTGTAACAGTAGAGAATGTAAATATATTTAAATTCTGCCCAAAAAAATTGCTATTACGGACACGACCATCAACGACGTCTGCCCTCACGCGCCTGTCCCGTTCGAGTAGCTATATCAGTGATATTTTTTTTTTAGAATAGTAATAGTTGTACTTTATTGTTCCTTATTGGAGTTATTCATAATATGTGAGATTCTAAGATTAATGTGAAAAAGAGTTGGCGGCGTGCATACAAGAACTTCTAAATTCTAGGAAGAGATATCCTCGTGCAGGGATAGAACTTCCAACTCTCTTTCACATTATATATTATAGCCAAAAATATTATCCTTCTGAAATTAATGTATATCTAATAGAAATCGAAACAAGATACAGGTGGGGTGGTCATTCTATTGTTTTTATATGATTGATATTCAGAACTGCCGATAGAAAGCGCTATAAGTATTCATAAACGCTGAAACATAGTCAAAAATAATTTCAGAGACCCTCACATTTTTTTATGTAACAACCGCAATATTGCTTTTATTCGTATAAAATGTAGCTCATGTTTCCCGGACTATAATAACGAACCGAGTGACACCTCATTCATCAAAATCAGATGAGTAGTTTAGGCGCCTACGGTGGAACATTCGTAAATGCAAACATATATAGGCTGCTAAAATTATTACCCTTCCTTTTTGGCTGTGCCGTAGTCGGGTAATCTGAGAGACATTTGGTGTAACTTGACAAGACTTGGTTTGATAGTCATGATGTGATTCGGTATAGATGGGTAGGTAACTCAAAAACTGTTATCTTTAAGCAACATATTCTAGAGAAAAACGGATAATTATTGTACATGTGTCGTACCACTCACGTCAAAAGGTAGGAATATCCTCAAATTCGACAAAAAAAGGGACATTTTGAAATTTCTGGCTTCTAAAAATTTGAATATTTCTCAAAAGGCCACAAACGAGGTATTACTAAAACTCATTAAAAATGAAAATTTCGAAAAAAAATGTCATTGACAAACTTTGTAAAAATTCTGGCCATACACTGCTGGGGTTACCCATATAATTAGTTTTGGCATTTATAAAAAAAAACAATTGAGAAAATCCAATCAATGTCCAAATCTGAGCGGAGAAGTAGTAGAAAACGTAAGTAGAATATTAAATGACGAATATAAAGATCTTTGGGCAGATTGCATTTCACATCTGATTTCAAAAGATTATGAATATTCCTTTTTGGCATACATTCAACCCGTAATTATAAACCCAATGATTCGTGTGATTTGGAGGATTGTCCATATGATGATCAAGGGTTGAAATGCGTTTCAATTTCCACGCATATTGGAATTTCTTGTTTTTGGTACTCTCTCCCTCTCTCTGAAATGCTTGAAATATTATGTGTTTGCCATCTTTGATTTTATTTTTATAATTTCACACCTAATTTAAATTATATTCAATTAAGTTATTTTTATGTAGCATCAATAAATACATTTTTGGTTTCTTCAGAACAGTGAATATACAGATGCTTATTATTTAAAAAAAATTTGGATTCTGCACTTTCCTGATACTTTTTCGCTTAGTGATAACATCTCCCGGTTCCAAGTCCAGGGTGATATAAAAAAACGGTCACAATATTTTTGCCAATATACAAAAAAAAACAATTACAACTCCAAACATCGTACAGAATTCGCTACCTAAAATGAAGCTATGAGAGGGAGATGGTACAATGAGGACCTTCAATATTTTCAACATGTGTCCTACTTGTACAGGTAACATCACGAAGCCAGTTATTTCCTGTGGAGTCCCATCGGCCGTACTGATACTTAATTCATCGCAAGCTTGCGCCGATAGACAAAACATGTGGATCAAGTATAGTCCCTTCGAACCTAGTATGGAATGACAAGCGACTGTATATAGTAGCGGAGTGACTTCAGTACCGAAAGTTGATAACTTAATATATGGTCTGTTATCCGCCTCTTTTCTAACGATCAACATGTTTGAGTGCAGGGGTGCTATTTTCAAATTCGAACGAATTTTTTCGTATGCGAGTTATCGTATGCGGAATATTTCCGGTCACCTTCGTACTGCTACGAATTTCAAACTGTAATCGAATAAATTTTTCGCTTAACATGATGTTCGCACATGAAGAAGTGGCAACATTGAATTATTCAGGTGTTCTATGGTTTCCACTTCTTGTTTTGAAAAAAAGTGAGGTGTAGCCGTAGGTTTGAAGCATAAAGCAGTTGTGATGAATGTTGAATATGAATAAGCGGGCCGGAAATTTGTCCAGTGCTCTAAAAACAGAATTGTTAGAGTTTCTGGAAAGAAATCCTGCTTTGCAGAAAGAAAAATTTTCGAATGATTTTACATTTAAAAAGGCAAGCATGGTTCAAATGCTTGCCTATATCATGCTGATAGCTTTCACTTGCTAAGAAGCGTAATGTTGTTAATACCTATGAAAAATGTATTCACTAATACCCAAAGATAATGAATTCATATCCATTTCAACCCACTTCATTAATTTATTGAATAGAAAAAACTCCTATATACTTTTTTAGAAACGCTCAAACCAGATGCTGTAGTCGGGGGCTCAATATTCGGCTCAACCAAGTTTACTATTTCATAAAATAATGGCTTAGTTAAAGTGAGTTTATACAGCACGTAAAATAAAATAAAGTAAAATAAGAATTTTCAGAGTGTTTATAGAGCTTAGTAAACAATATTATAAAATTTTCGTCATCTAACGACATTATTGTCCAAAAACGAAATTAAAAAAAATGACACTGAACATACCATTTTCCAGTTATGAAAACAAAAACATATACTAGGACTGAATAGCTATTATGTCCATCTATCATCAACTTTCGTCAATTTGTCTAAATTATTCAGTATGTACATGTGCCTAACAACTGTCAAAGTACCCGGTATCACTTCGAGTGAGACTTCCAGGGTGCAATACGAAGGGGGGCAAGTGAGGTATTACCGCACGAGGCCCTCGGATCTGTGTAGATGGTTATATAACCGAGCACAAAAAAATGAACTAGAAGAAGAAGAAGAAATAAAATAGAAGATAAAAGTTAACCATCTTTTATTTTACTTCTTATTTTATAAGTAGGAGATTTAAGCCGGTTCTGGCTCTCCCCCCACCACTATGACGTCACGTGTGACCTTGAATAGTTGCAGGTGTGCAGTGTGTGTGTGTTTGACCTTGAGATTTGACTTTGAGATTTGTCATTGAGTTTTGAATGGGGTTTCGTCGACTTTGAGATTCGACTTCAGTTTTGACCTTGAGTTTGACCTTGAGATTCATAACATTAAGTTTTGACTTTGAGATTTGACCTTGAGTTTTGATGTTGGGATTGTTTCGGCAACCTTAAGATTTGATCTCGATGTTTGTTTGACCTTGACTAAAGTTGTGGTGTAGGCATACATATTCTGTGTAGTCATGACCTTCATGAATCCTTGTACTCTCCAAGCGAGGAGGGCGTTTGTCCTGTGAGAGAGCTAAGAGTGAACTGCGAGTATTGATGAGTGCGTTGAATATCAAGAGAATCTCCTCAAAATCCATACAGATTGCGCATCGCATCGGACTTGTTGTATGGTGGGGGTATTTCACTGAAATATTCCAGGAGAAGAGTATTTCGAATCAGTGTCTCCTCCAGTGAGCTATTGAAAACAAGTTGTTGAAATGTATTCGTGTGATTGTGGTAGAGCTTTCACCCGTAGTGATAATCTTCGTCGACATCAACGGGAAACTTGCCAGGAGGTCCTTCAGTGAAACGAGTTAAATTGAACAATGGCGATGACTCACCACCTGCACCACTCTATACATGTAATTGTTGTAATGTGACATTTCCATATTGTCAAGTCAACTCTCACAATAGAACACTCGCACACAGGACGAATTCATGTGTTCACTTGGGAGGTGGTGTACACCTCATTAAAAATGCATTCAAGTGTCGCATTTCCAGCTACAGAGTATCTAGTGAGAATATGTATACAGAGTATGCACCTTTTTTCAACGATATCAAGCCCAAAGTACTCGAGTTATTGGAAAAAACATCAAACTACACAACTCCATCAAGGTCAACATGGAAGTATTTGGAAGTTATGTCATTCAAACACAGGAATTGACAGATATAAAATCATTCAATTCTCCCAATCGTATAGCAGATCGATCAACTGATTTGAATGGATTATTTGATGCGTTTCGTGACATTATAATTGCCCAAAGTACGGAGTTTGAGGAGCGTGATTCAGGTTTGTAGTTATAATTGTTGCCAATGATGAAAGGTTTAATAAAAGTAATTTTTCAGGATGGAGTTGTGAAAAAATTATGTTCCTTGAGGTGAACATAAACAAATACAGTCCACTTGGCGGATCATCATACATGAAACTTCCCGAATTCATTGAGAGAAGAAAAGGTGTTGTCAACATAAAAAATGAAGACCAATGCTGCTTTGCATGGGCCGTGACATCTGCATTATTCCCCACTAATAATAATGTATCGGAGGTGTCATCCTATCCACATTATGAGACTGTCTTGAATGTAACAGGTATGGATTTTCCAGTAAAATTACGTGATATAAAAAATGTTTGAGTATTTGAATGATATTTCAGTCAATGTTTATGGTTTGGAATCTAAGATTGAGAATAAGAGAGTCAAATATGAGGTGATTGGGCCCCTGCGATACTCTCAGAGAAAACTCAGAAGACATGTCAATTTATTGCTTATCACAGATGAGGTGGGAAATAGTCATTATTGTTGGATAAAAGATCTCTCAAGATTGGTGTCAAGTCAAATTTCAGCTCATGAACACAAAAAAATATTTCTGTGATGGATGTTTATTGTACTTTTCGAATGAGCGATTACTGTTGCGTCACCAGATGCACGATTGTAATCATGTATGTACAACAGTACCGCAAACTGATTTCAGAATCAATAAATATGGGAAAATGGTGGCCGGTAATACATTAATGTTTGAAAATTTCGAAAGACAAATGAATGTACCTTTTGTAGTATATGCAGATTTTGAATCGATTCTGAAGCCTATACAAACCACCGAACCGAATCCCGAACTCGCGTACACGAATAGAACCTTCCAGCACGAAGCTTACTCATTTGCTTATCTGATAAAATGTTCCTTTGATGATAAATTAACGAAATTTGTTTCATATAGAGGTGCTGATGCGGCAAAAGTTTTCACAATGCGAATAGAAGAAGATTTAAGGAATATATATAATAATCATTTGAGGTATGTCAAACCAATGACTAAACAAACCCCAGAAGAGGAAAGGGAATTTCATAATGCCACCACTTGTGGTATATGTGAAAAACCTTTCACAGAAGGGGATGTTAAAGTCAGAGATCACTGCCATCTCACGGGGAGGAAAAGATATCCAGCAGCGCACTCTGCCTGTAATTTGAATTTCAAAATACCAAATTTCATCCCCATTATATGCCATAATATGAGTGGTTATGATTGCCATATGTTCATTAAAGAATTGTATGAGGAAAAGGATAAGGTTGATGTTATTCCCCAAACTAAGGAAAAATACATTTCGTTTACAAAACATCTCTACACACATAGCTATCAAAGTAAAGAAGGAAAAATTAAGAAAAATTTTTTGAAAATGAGATTTATAGATAGCTTCAAGTTCATGTCAAGTTCATTAGAAAAGTTGGGTGCAAATTTGAGTGATAAGCAGTGTATAGAGATGTTAAAATGTTTTCCGATAAAGAAAAAATTCAATTTAATGAGGCAGAAAGGTGTTTTCCCATATAGTTTTGTGGACAACATCAAAAAATTTGGGATCATCCTAATTTACCGACAAAAAAATCAGTTTTATGACAATTTGAATGAGGAACATGTATCAGAGAAAGATTATATGAGAGCCGAACGTGTTTGGGCAGCTCAATACCTAATATTATACTGCACCTGGATTATCTTGGGATGCAATGTTGAAATATACAAATATTGAACTTGAACTGCTAACTGACATTGATATGATAAATTTTTTCAAAAAAGGTATCCGTGGAGGTATTAGTCAATGTAGCGATAGGAAGCATATAGCAAATAATAAGTTTATGCCTGATTTCGATCCCAATGAGCAATCATCATTCATTTCATATTTGGATGCTACAAATTTATATGGGCATAGTATGTCACAACCATTACCTACATCTGATTTCACTTGGTTAACTCGAGAAGAAATCACAAATTTAGACATTATGGGTGTGGCAGACAATGATCCATATGGATATGTCCTTGAAGTTGACATACATTATCCTCAAGAATTGCACGATAAACATTCCGACCTTCCTTTCTGGTAGAAAGTATAGTGCCACCAAATCTAAAAGCAAAATTCCAAAATTGATTCCAAATTTGAATGATAAGCGAAAGTATGTGGTTCATTATAAAAACTTGAAACAGGCTGTCAATAATGGTTTGATTGTTATGCATACTCACAGAATCCTAAGATTCAAGCAGTCATGTTGATGAAGCCTTACATCGATCTCAACACTCAAATGCGTAATAGATCTAATAATAAGTCTGAGAAAGATTTCTATAAGCTAATGAACAATGCAGTTTATGGCAAAACGATGGAAAATGTTGACAATAGGATTGATGTAAGGCTTGTCACACATTGGCAGAATGTTCACAGAAGTATGGGAGCAGGGCTCTGATTGCACGACCAAACTTCAAAAGTTGCACAATTTTAATGAAAATTTCGTTGCGATTCAAATGGGTAAAGTGAAAGTGTATTACGACAAACCATTGTATTTGGGATTCTGTGTTTTGGAATTATCCAAGACTGTAATGTATGATTTTTACTATGGATGTATAAAGAAAGAATTTGGTCAGAATGCTTCTGCTCTACACCGATACAGATTCTCTAATTCTGAAAGTAAATACCGACAATTTTATGATTTCATCAGCACCAATATAAGCAGATTTGACACATCTAATTACATTGAACATAATAAATTCGGCATACCTGTAACAAATTCAGTCTTGGGTAATTTCAAAGATGAGTTTCCAATGATCCAATAATTAGTTTTTATGGTACAGGTGCCAAGGCATACTATGTACAATCTCTTGCAACAGAAGTAAAGAGAGCCAAAGGGGTAAAGAGATCTGTGATAAAGAATCAATTTACATAAAAGGATTACAAGAAAATAGTCGAGAATAGTGGTAAAATTTTTAGAAAGATGAATTCATTCAGAAGCATCTCACATGATATGTTTACGGAATTGAAAATAAAGTAGCACTATCATATGATGATGATAAAAGATTCATAATTCCCAATACAACACAAACCCTCCCTTGGTCACAATGACATTGAGTTCTATCAGTGCGATCCCAATGAAACTATTCGTATATGTAATAACATAGTTAAATCTTTTCTCAAGAATATGGCATGAATTCCGAAAGTAGATTGATTATTTAATCGCATTATTGAGTGCTGAAATAACTGAATAATATCATTCGCAATACTCAAATTAACTGGAAAATGCATAGTTGAGTTGTTAAAATAATTAATATATATAGCATTGACATAAGTAATGAGAAAATAAAAGTATTGAGGCATACTATTGTGTTTCATTTTGAATAGAAGTAGTGAATCCTCAAAATAATTCAATTTTCAATCTGCGCCTGCGAATCAGAAATTTGTGCAATTATCGTTTCGCGGATGCAAAAAACGGGTAAAAATTTATTCCAGAGATCACAGATTAATTTTTTCTTTCGCGGTCACCGAAACTACTTCCGCGAAACCGCGGAACCGACGAAACGCGAGAACGCGAAACCGAGAACCGCGAAACCGCGAACCGCGAAACGGAACTGCGTTTACACGGGTAAAAGCCGCGGTCTAAAATCAACAAGACCGCGGAGCGGTCTTGCGCGCGTAGTAGGTGCTAAGATCGCTCCGCGGTCTTGACTCCGTAGTCTACCAAAAAAAAAAAATTGCGCCGCTGCGCGGCGCCAAGAATGAAAAAATGTGTTGGAGGCTTATATATCTTTAGATCTTTGTCACAATGATCAGTGTGAATTTATCCATGTTAGTGGAAAGATGAGTAATGTTATAGATAAATTTGGTCGCAAGAGGAAATGTAATCATACTTCAATCATACATAGATCTACTGGTGTTGGTTTAAAGCACCACAAGATGGAGACTATGATATGCAGGGCAAACGATTGAGGAATGTTGGTGATCCAATTGATGCGAGCGATTGTGTAACACTCACATATCTCGACAATCAAATAACAGACACGAAGGAAGTTACTCTTGCTGCTGTACAAGCATCCGTTCAATCAGCAGTGGACATTGTATTAAAAAGAATTGAATCGTTGGAAAAGAAAAATTCATCCACTCATGGAAAGACATCTGATCAAGCATTATTGCATGTTCCCACCGCCTGGTTGCCAACCCAACATGTTATTGAAGATCCTCAGTATATGTAAAAATATATAATGTAGTTAAAAACATCTGTTTTCTTGTGTATTATTTGGAAGAAATAAAATTGGAAAAGATGCTTAATTGTGTGTTTTATTTAGAATTTGATGGAATACACTCAAACTTTGAGTGACAACTTTCAGAACATTAATCGATATTTCGTCAGACCAAAAAAAAAAATGCCATAGAAAATAAATTACAAGTCAACTATCTCACCATCTCAATACCAACAATATTTGTAGCAATGATCTGTAAGAAAAAAATATTAGTGATATTAGTATATTTTTCCAAATATGATAATAAAAGACTTCATGAAGCAGAAGATGGCGCCCTCTCACGCACCATCCCGTGTGACCAACCAATAATTCAAATGTACACTCCAATCTGCTTTATGAAGTCTAGGAAAATCAACACTATTCAAAGTTATCAACTAAACATTATTAGATATTATTTGAGATATTTATCACAATGTTCCTTATATACACCCTCATGAAATTTAAACATTGTTAAATTTCGCTGATATTGAGCCTCGCGATTGGCATTCAATTTTTCCAATTCTTCCATTCGTTCTTTCACTTTGGAAGCCTGTCGAAGGAGTTCATCATATTCTAATTGAAGTTGACTCAATTCGTCATAAGATGGACGAGAACGTTCGACCTCCCGTCCAACCTTATCCATTATCTCCTTCAACTCTCGATTAATGGACGATGCAAATGCAATGTCTGGAATTGAAGACGATGATGGATTCGACTTTCCAACTCTTTTCCCACCTTCGACCTTGACGATGTTGGTATAGGTTCAGCTGAAGCAACAGATGGTCTACGATAATTACCATCGATCGGTTTAGCCGCCACCGGTGCTAGGATTCCACCACGATGGCTGTGTCGGGGACTACATTTCGCTGCCGCCTATTACTGGCGGCCCGTGCAGTTGGCATGGCGTATGGGCTGTATTTCCTCACACCATCCTTAAACTTCTGCAGTCCCGAACACTTGGCAGATCCTCTCTTGGGGACTTTTGCCTTTATAGGAGCCTGCTTTTGGTTAGTTGCTTCACCGAAGGAGGTCTCGTGGTGAATTGTCATCGGAATCCGAACACCTGCGCTTCATGCTCAACCTCGATGGTCCAGCGTCGTTCAGGGATGGTACGGGTGACAAAAGAGCTGGCAATGGGTTATTCCATTCGGAACATTGTGATAATCTATCATCCTGAATCACTCCACCTTCCATTTGGGATGGTCCCGCCACACCAACATCCTCACAACTCTCATTTTCATCAGGGCGAGCCAAAGTCATAATTTGCATGATGGTCAGTGCAGCGGAAGCATCCTGCGATGGGGTGGATTTCTTCATGATGAAAATCTGAAACAAAGCTAAAAATGTTAGATAGATACCAGCGAGCAGAGTCGAAGGAATGATTGTTTCGATCCAGCACTCGTAGTTTTATGCCTTTTCCCACTCTTCGGGAGGAGGAGTCCATG